>LQNS02276622.1:5190448-5202640 GCA_001587735.2 Parhyale hawaiensis
TATTTTGATGGCGCTTACAAGCATTTTAAGCGCTACAAAATCTTACCATTTTTTAAGCAGCTTAAGCAAAATAAGCTTTTAGCATTTATTTCAAGCAATGTCCGGGCTCTAGTAATCACAATATGCTCCAGCTCACGCAGTCTACACAAAACATATGGAGAATAAAGTGTGGCAGGGTAGGCGGCTGCAACAGCACCAACAGCACAATCGTGGCACTGCCGATATTATCGTTGCAACAACGCTCGTCTGCCCTCACGAAGGAGCAGCTTTGTTACATTTTACACACGAGATAATTTAGGACGCGTGTAATTAGACGGTGAAATCATTAAGGACTTCGAGGCTTGATTTGTTCCAAACTTCAGACAGGGGCTCTGGCTTCGACCTTATGACCTGTATTGTGGGAGTTAATTGACCCTTAATCGTGTGCCCCCGAGATTTCTAAAACCCAATCTTACTCCTTAAATTCTAGCTTTCAGGCTACTATAGTAATGAGGCGCTCCTTACACATGCAACACCATTAAGTCTAGCAAGCCAACATTTCTCTCTAATGTTGCGGACAAGTTGGGCCCCAAAGTCCTAGTTTTATCGGCCACTTTAACGCACCCTGAGTAACTAACCAATGACATAGCATAGCTGCAACTCTGATGACTAGCGAGACCCTTGCCAATTCCGTAGAGGGAAAATCTGTACAGTAATAATACCGACGCCCTCAAATGGACAGCGTTTTGCTGGATAAGGATGCTAATCATTTATCTACCTTCACAGTTGAACAGGAACTCTACAAACGACCCATATTGCCACCCACATGGTACCTACGAGTGACAGACCTGTTAAGAGACTCGGGCCTTGAGCGCTACCTTATCAATGCTAATACACGAAGTTATTAGGAGAAAAAATATTCTGCGGCATCAGCATTTATGAAAAAAAAAACATTAAGGTCGTAAGGTCAAGTATAACTCAAATTTTGAATGTGCAAGGATCGAGGGCCCAGCTTTTGTTGACAACTCTGCAATTGTAAGTCAGTGTTTTTATCGATGCATATTGGCCACATTTGCATGCGCTACAGTGAAACGTATGAAAAGTCGGGCGAACGATCAGATAAGGTATGTACAGTATCATCATCATATCCATTGAATTTCATCTTGAAGAACTTGATTATTCGTGCAATTTAAGGGGGCCTTTTCAAAAATTGTCTATTTTTTTTATTTTTGAACCGATTTTTCTGAAATTAGCACATAAGATGTAGAATTAAAAAATAAGAACATATTGTTCGTGTAACTTTTTCAGTTTAGGCCTTAGTTTTTTCAGAAAATGAGATTTTCATTTTTTTTCTTTCTTTTTATATATTTTAAAAAGAACGTAAGTCGATTAGTTTTTATGCTACACTAAAAACAAAGACAGTTTTGGAATCCTTAAAATATTCCCTACAAAACTTTTTTTTTTCAATTTCCTTTTCGTTTTCTATTGATATGAGACTTTAGATGGGTTACCGAAGAATTCATAAAATATGTAATTTTTTTTTTATATTTCATATAATAAAAAAAACTAAAAGGAAATTGATAAAATCCCCGCTTAGTTTTGTAGGGAATCTTGCAAGGATTCCAAAACTGTCTTTGTTTTTAGTGTAGCATCATAAAAACTCATCGACTTACGTTTTTTTTTTTTTTATTCAGAAAAATCAAATTTTTCAGGACGGCAAATTTTATGTTTTTGTGGATGAATTTTGTAAAACATGCACTGTTTGCAATGGAAATGCACTTGACATGTTTGATCTATAGTACATTTCCACCTATAAATACCTTACATTCGTCATTCACTAATAAAAATATGAAATAGCTATACCTTTAGATGAATAAATAATGAAAAAGTCAATTTTTGACCCCTCCGGACCCCCTTTGCCCCCCTATTTTGGGGGTTCTAGTGCTGCTAGCCCCCTAAAAATTTGGGACGTTATAGCCCCATACCTGAGGACACATTTTGAGCATAAAACCGAAAATTGAAAATTATGACCATTTTCCGTGAAAAGGCCCCCTTAATATTCCATTTAAGATTTTATCAAAGAACAATGTGCTTAATTTAAACTTGCATTTTAAATTCATTAGGTCATGTCTTTGATGCATCAGTTGATAGGGCACAATTACCGAGAATTAATAAAAGTGTCTTGCCTTGTAACCGTTTAGCGTGCAGCAGATGAAACCGTTGCCGCACAAAATGGCTGCCGCCGTTCCGCAGCTTCAGAGGAATTAAACGTTTAATATTTACCTCCGCCAAGGAGGTTATATTTTCAGTCGGTTTTGTCTGTCTGCTATTCCGTCCGTCTATCTATCCTCAAGATAACTCAAAAAGTACTGGGCGGATTTTGACGAAATACACATGGATTGTTAGGTATGTTAAGAGGAACAGATTATGAACTTTTGGTGAAAATCTGTCCAGCGTTTGCTTGTTTGCCTGCCTAATTTTTACTGATACTAGGCATAACTTAAAACATAATTGACGGATTTTCAGGAAATTTACATGAGTTGTTGGGTATGTTACAAAAAGTAAATGGTCGAATTTCTGTAATGATCTGTTGGTTTGTTCGTTCGTTTGTTACTATGTTTGATTTTATGCTTGTTTGCGAAATAACTTAAAAAGTTATGTATGGATCTTCATGAAATTTACAAGAATTATTAATCATGTTAAAATTCAAGACTGATTAAATATTGGAGGCGATCGGCTTGTCCGTTCATGTGTTTGACGTATGTTTGTTAAAATGTTTGTTAGTAGCATATAAATTATCAAAAGGCTTAAATGATTAGATTTTGGTGCTGATACAAAGAAAATCAGGGTTTCAGAGCCAATTTGATTTCTCGTTGCCTCTGCCATGCTTGGCGGAGGTATGCGCTCTAAGGGTGCTTTAGTTTCTTAATTACATTTTTACATTATAGCAACAGCTTTAAAAAGTGTATATTATATTACCTGCACAACGTGTCCATCAGCAGATACGAGTTGGCCTTCACGGCAGAGGAGACCTGACCGCCGCTCCACAACGGCCGGCAGCAAACACGCGGGTCCAGCGCAGCCGCGAGGAGCAGGAGCTCCGTGGATGACAGCCACCGACGCTATGGCCAGCAAACGCATCCATGCGCCCGCCATTTTTGCACTCCGCGGCGAGGCTCTCAACTGCTGCTCGAGTAACCTGGCGACCTGAGAATAATTATGATATAACGTTTATTTCTCCCGCATGGAGGTACTAATTACCTAATAGTATTATAGCTCATTCCATAGAATGAATCCAATACAGGAGGAGTGAGAGGCTTGCGAACTGAGTTGTAGATCCAGGGCTCTACGGAATATCACAGGCTACAGTCCACACAAGACTCAGTTACGGCAATAAATTCACACATAGCATAGGCCTACTATGCCCTAATTAACCCAACTTCTTTTATTGAAAAGCTTAAAAGAGTAACTAAAGAAAATACAGGTAAAAGAGAGAATAGGATGGGACGAATGATTAAGAGACGGGCTGACTTGTCTTGATCATATTATAGTTGTGCTGACAAATAAAAAGGATTATAGAGGAGACAGCGGTGTGTAAATAAATGTAAAGTTTAATATTTGAGCGAGCATTGCGTTGTCAAGCGAAATGTTTCTTACTCGATGCATCGCTGTACTGATAAGAGGAAAATATGCCTGATTGTACTGTCAAATGAAAGGATTATTACACGCGACAGCGTTTAGTTGACAAAAATAAATTTATATATGATAGCCTGTGCTGACGAACGAAGAGATTAATATTTGAGTCTGTGCATGTCTTGCATCCCGATGCTCAAGGGAACACATAAATAGCGGGACCGTCTAGTGTCCTGCAGCACTTTAGTTCCAAACCTCCACTGTTATAAAGGAGACTTTTGTTTACCTCTGTGTCCATAGTTGCCTTGAGAGCTACATTCTAGAGCTCGCCAATTTTGACATTCTAGCGAAGTACCATTGCACCGTCATTTGGAAAAGAATATTGAAGTTGTCATCCATTACTTGATTATCCAACTCTAAGTCAGTACCAATCTATCTTACGAATCTACATTGACTGAGATATCTTGATGTATGGTAACACTGGATTTCCATCACATTATAGCTCTACCGAACTGATAGACACCCGTAGTCGAGGGTACAGCGTAGCAGCGATCTTCGTCTACAAGTCTTCTGATTACACCATCTACAAGTGTTGGTTAGTGCTACTTCGTACACCGACACTGCACGTAAGTTACGCCTACCAGATCCGCGTAGCATCACAACCGAGTGTGCATATCAGTGGTGTGTTGACAAATGCAAAAATTAGTTATACGAGGCAGCATTTAGCTGACAAAAGGAGATCAGAACTTCTTAAAGTGGCGTATGACATGTTGCTCAGTTTTTTAAGTGGTTCGGCTATTTAGCGAGCAAAACAAATATGCTGAAATCAATACGATTTGGTAGATGTCCCCGCATGGACGGTGTCGAACTGAGCTGACTCAAAGAGGGTTCATGCGCCTGATCAAGGAGCTTGTAACATTCTACTGTTGTCATGGGATGTTCCAGTAACGTTTATTACTTTTATAACATTTCATACTGGAGTACTTTATACTAAATGACAAAAGAGAGACCCATAATTGCGTTCACCATTTATTTTGCTATCCAAATCAACTGAACGATGGAAAAGGTGCTGCAAAGCTTACTCAGAAAGTCGTGCTGTATATTGATATTCTAATACGGAGACTGTACTGCAGAATATTGCAACACGACATTTCATCTGAAGGTTTAACTTATCGATATCAATTTTCCAAAGCTAGCTATGAGCTGAATCATTTCAGAAAATGCTGATCATTTTGATAGGACTATGAGCTGTTTGCTGTTTATTTTGTTTAGATTGAAAAGAGTTCCAAAATTTGTATCTTTGCCATAATGGATCAAGATTATGGACCGATACAAGACTGACCGAAATCTCAGTAGGACCTCCGCACGCATTTCAATTATACATAACAAAAACTTAAACTCTAGCTTCGACCTTAAGAATGTTTCTTTGTGACTCAAAGAACTGAAAGAAAGTCGGTCTCCTCTATAGGCCTGACGATCTGTGCGCCACAATCTCCTGCCACCGGAGATATTTACGACATGTAAGCATCCTTGCCAGGACTCCATTGTTTTGTCGCACTGTAGGGACGGGCCACCTGACCTCACCTCGGCGGCCGGCTTACCAAAGACTGGATTTTTTATTGACAGCCCAGGGCAGAAGCACATTACCTGCCTATAGGCTCAGGTACCATCGACTGTCCACACATTCGTTTCTAAACAACGTCCTCTGCAGCTGGGATTTCTGTAGTATATTTTGATGTTTCTAAATGCAGCACAGTTGCCTGCAGGCGAATCTGAGATAGTTACAAGCCTGTAAGCGAAGCATGAAGCCAGCTGCATTAGTCGCACACTCTCATCTCAGCTGTAGGGCTAATTGCACAACAGTAGATTAGATTTGATTAGATAGGCGGCAGTAGACGAACCAAGAGGCCCATTCCCAAAGAGACACCGGGACTAACACCCCGGCCTCTATGAGCTATTGCCATTATGTTAGTAGAATATAGAGAACTGGGGACACGACAGGAGAAAAAACGGAAGACGAAAGAGAAGAAGAAAGAAAGAAAAAATAAAAAAAGAGGGGGTAAAAGAATCTCCGCCAAAGAAATGGTCCTGAATGCCCCCAAGTATGATCGATCGCCGCTGATATGCGGAGCTTAAATATATAGATGGAGTGGAAGTGAGAAGAAGTCAGCTTAAAATGGCCTGGGAAGCTTTGGTCATTAAGTGCTTGCGACTCGTGGAGGAGGTGTTCTAAGCTGGGGAGGATATCTCTCCCAGTAATTTTAGTAAGGCTCGTAAGAAGTATTTCAATATATATCGCTTAGGGTTATTGCACTACAAGTATACAACTAGCGTTACAAGCAATTTTGAAACTAGAGTGCTCTCAGAAAGCCACAGACCGCAATAGAGCAAGCTTTCTTAGTGTCCGAGAGGCGCTAAACGCTGGACAGACATCATTGGTGTTCTTGTGGCTATACTCCCGACTGTAATATCGCTACCTTCACCCATACTGCTGTGTATACATCTACTGTACCTAACGATTTATGTTTTAATAAGAGAAATTTCAATCCATGTATAGCTCAAGATCATGTGAGTGGGCTAACACTTTCAGTGCTTACGGCGTCTCCGAACACAATATTAATTTGCGATCAGTACACTTCGTTTATTGTATGCAAAAGTAATTCATTAATCAATTACTTTTACTGGAAACTAAAGGCATCTTCTGCATAACAAGTCTAGGAGATTCAGTAGTTTTGTTTCTATCGTGAAATTTTTACCCTGATTAGTTATAATATATGACATATTTTTTACTGAACTATGGACATAGTCCTATATCCATAGATTTTGTAAAAGGGCCAAGTTTTGGGAAGAAGTGCTAACGAAACATGCCGCAAATCTCGGGAATTTCTGGCACAGAGCAGCCGCCACGCGAGTGTCGTCAGGCGCCCTCACACACATGTGAAGCGTAAATACCAAGTGTGGTTAGCATAAAACTTTTTTTTATTGATATTTACCTGCATTGGCCAACCACAGCATCAGCTTTGGACATCTCTTATAGCACTTAATAAATCACTTTTGCATCATATTTAACATTGACTGTGAACTATATGTTCACAACGTTTTAAGAACTCGCATTTTTCCCGAAGAGGTTAAATATCACATGCACCTAAAACACGTAACTACGTCACCTTTCATATTGACGGGCTGCATAGAAGGTGAAATTTGTCATACTGATAACCGAACGTTTACATCAATTATGTGCATTGTTAATTCACCGAACTATATCTAAATTGAGTGTAATAGCGTGCCGACTTGTTGGCTAACTGACCGTCTCCGGCCCAAGGATACCACTGAGTCACATTTGAAATAAAGTTGTAGATACAAAATGGTATACTGACTGTGGCTGGTAATAGGGTTACGTTAATTCGCAGCATTGAAAGTACCTTTGCCTTCTGGTAATATGTCCCCAACCGCGCTAGTAGGCTAAGATTGGAGAAAAACGTACATTAATTTGATAGAATCCTAATGTAACTAACAATTGAATACTATCAGTTAACGCAGTTAACGTGTTGTTCTTATGGGCGACACGTCGTATTATCGGTGATTGAAGTTCATGCTCATGGTCGTACAGCTGGAATCTGAACTTTGTTTTTGTCTGATACAATTTCGAAAACCTTTTTTCCCATTACTTCTAAATGAGAGATAAACTTTACTGTGAATGTATATCGGCAAAAGTATTCTTGTTGCATGTAACCAGTGATAAAGATAGAACGCAACCCTGAAATTTTGTTTATTGGTGTTCTTGTTTCCAACAAAAAATAATCTCTAAAGTGAAACTTACCTCAACGATGAATATCCGGGCTGAGGTAGATCGCAATGCCGTCGTTTTCAATACACGGTATATATACAGGCACTAAATGAACAAAGCACGTGTCGCTGCAACTCAGTCTTCATACCACACCAGCACACTGGTAACTGAATCTTCAGAGACACATCCTGCAGCACATGAGGGTGTATAGGCTATTGTATAGGGCTGGCCGGCTATACCTGAGTGTGGTGGTGCTGCCAGTACTGAAGTCCGCCTAAGCCTCAGTCTAACTTCTTCTAAGCAGCAGCAGCTATTCAGTGGTATATGAGTTAAGAAAGGAACTGCATTCAACTCGGTGTTGATAATTTCTTTTCAGAAGTTCTTGAATGCTATATAAATTATATAAGTAAATTTCCCTTTATTTTATGGTAAAATTTAAAAAGAGTTTATGATGGCAGAATTTCTAAGGCCTACGTTTGACAATGGGTAGTACTGGAGCTGCCCTCCCCCAGCCTCTCCCCCACCTGGCGTGCCTCCACCCACCCCTTGTCGCTGCTGGGAACAGGCAGGTAATTGGAAATGCTTTGGTTCCCAAGAGACGAGCGAAGTCACCGTGGAGAACACGATTGTAATCTCACCAAGAGCGGCCGCGGCCACGCAGCGAGGATAAAACGAAAAATTTTAATGATGCACACGGGAGAACGAGGCCGTAAATTCGTCAGCAAAGGCTGAATTACTTGGAAAATCTACTTTATTTATTTAATGTAGAAATAACCAAGGAATGATATTAGCTTTGAGTTAAGACATTCTTCTCAGTGCTTCTGAAGAGCATCAATTACACTTCAATTTGCTGGTCATCCAGAAGAGAATACATCTTCTAGGAGAATTCAGCTGTTACCTATAGTTACAGCTCAAAAGAAACTTTTAAATGACAGCGTAGAAACTTTTAACAAATTAAAATTCACAGCCTTTTAATGACTGAATGAGACATATTGCATTTCTTGCCTTGCTAGGTGGCCAATATAATTATTGTTATCGATAGAAATCCTATTATTATTTTTGAAACCTGACGCTCGGGCCACCACGGACAGGTAGTACAACACAAATGAAGCATCATCAGAGGTCGACGTCTCCCATTATGTTACGATGGCAAAATCGATGGTACGATGACCATCGCCATCGTTCTAACGATGACGATGGCAATACCATCGCTCCATCGGAACCCAAAATAGCCAATTTTCATCGGCGATGGCCTACGATGAAATAACCGTATAGGGAAGCCCTAAACGCTGCTATAGGAAATCCAACAAAAAGCCATTAACAGCTGACTTAAACGTCTGCAGGCAAACACGACCAAAAGCCAATGCCGACAATGAATTCTGAACCGAAACAGACCTGGACAAGAAGCAACGACTGAACTGACGAGCCTAGAACAATATGTATAGCTCATTCCNCTGTGAAACAAAGTATCCCAGGCAAAGTAATTCTAACTTTAAGCTCGTTCCAAGCCTTGAGTTTTGTTACAAAAAGTTAAAAGTAAAAGTTATCATCACAAAAGTTATCATCAGCCTTTACTCACAACTGCAAAATACTGCTGCAGAAGTTGAAGTCCGTAAAATGGAAAGAATAAACTTATCGCAGGGTATCAAGCCCGGCTAGCTCAGTCGGTAGAGCACGAGACTCTTAATCTCGGGGTCGTGGGTTCGAGCCCCACGTTGGGCGATAAGTGTTTTTAAAACCGATCTCACTGTCGGCCGAATGTCGACTCAAGTGTAGCGAGAGAGAGCAGTAAAACGGCGCCTCGGCTCTTGGAGGCGCAACCATCGCATCTGTGAAACTGAAGATCGTAAATGTTGCGAGCCTGTGCATGCAGTTGCTGGGGGTCTAGTTTACGAGTATTATGCGGGCTAAGATTGTTTGTTTTGTATTATAAAATTACTATAGTAATGCTACTAAAACTTTTCTCTGTTATTTGAACATTGTATTAGATTGATTTTTGTAACATGTTTTATGGCGTCATTGTTGCTTAGGGTTTCAAACGGTAGGTAAACGTTTCTAGAATTCTCAGAAAAGCTGGGAATTTCGCCGCAGCTTCTACGCTGTATGGAAATGCAATAACTGACCATCTCAAAAATAAAGTTTGACGTTAGTTTGAACCTCTCTTAGCTGACTATCTCGAATGTTCAAACATCGGTAGTTGAGTAAGCACAATAAGCAATTATTTACAACCACAGTGATTGTTTTAGGATTGATACGTGTTATATATAGATATATATGTGTGTATTGCTGTGGTATCGAGAGTATAGTATTTTTTATAACTAGTGAGACGACACGAGAGAGAAATATCTCAGTGTCACGCATGTGCATTGACCCTCATCATGATATAATATTTATTACCACTAGCACATCTCGGCTCATATAAGCCTCTGCTGACTACATCGCTGGAGAAATTCTTATAGTTATGTTTTTGTTTATGAGAGATGCCTCCAATGTATGCCAGCTTATCAATATCAGCGTAATCAAACTGCAAATAGAAACAATGCTGAGTACCGTTTAAAAATTGAATAGTGCAGTAGAAAAAAAAAACCCTAAAACACCTCATGTTACTTCTATATTCAGTGTGGTACATGCAATTAGTGTGCGCATGTCTATATGGCACTGTTGATAGAATAAAATAAATATAGCAATACAATTGCATTACTTATGGACAACAGCAAGTGGTATAACATGAGATCGTGTTTGTCACAAGAGAAAGCTACAATACAATAATAAACTTGTGTTATGAATGTTATACGTCAGGTACACCGTCTACATGGAGAAGAAGTGTAAACAAGACAGCCCCGCACTTACTGTATGTGCTCCTATTTGTCATTAATATAAGTTTCTATGAATACAATACCAGTCATTCAAAATATTTCTTGATCAGCGATTCATTTGCCTTGACCTGTACTGACTCGATGTAAGTCTTTCTTTGGAGCTTTGTAATCCAGATGTCGAATTTTTCCTTAAGTTTGGTGAGTCGCCACTTTTTTCTAACGCAATAAGGACAGCGTTCTTCATGAGCGACGTGTCAAAAAATGCTGTTCCTCCTGCAAACTTACGTTTTAATAAGTCCTGACAGAATTGTTAATAAGAGTACATGCATCAGGCATGGGGTGCTGATGGACTTGTTGCAGAGCTTTACAGTACACGCAATACTTCGCTACATTCAAGAACATTACCATTTGCGCTTCTGACGGAGTCTACAGTAGTTGAATATGAAGGCAATTTGATGATAACGAATCGATCACAACAGGGAGTGGAGTGCAAATGTCATGGTTTACCCACTGAATTTAGCATCTTAGTATCATAAACATTGATTATTGTGGATTACTTCATTATACTCTCATAATTCAATTGAAAATACAACACTCGGGGGCCAAGAGCGGGTCATATGAAACTCAGGCACCTCAAGACTCCCGATATGCTATTAAAATGTCGTATGGAAATTATATAAAATCATTATAACTATTAGTGTCGTTAAGCACCTGACGAAATATTATCCATAGAGCCTGAACATTTTATGTAATCGGTATTTTACGTGTCAGCAGTTAAACGCTGCATTGAATATATCAAAATTTACAGCTGCATATAAGCAGAATATATAGCGGTTGAAGTATAGGTAATGCAATTCTCCTTGAAATGCATTTTTCGGTCATATCTTCGCAGTAAATACTATAAACTAATTGAAGATAATGATGGCATGCGGCCGTTATTGCATTTGGCGTCCAAGTAATAAATCTGAAGGCTAAACTATGACACTAGTACTTGTTGGCGTAGCAGTGTACGATTTATGATGTCAAATGTTAAAAAAGGTTTTGAGCATCATGCTCAGTGAACACTTGTACAATGCGGCCGACATCAACTAACAGATAGTCGTATCTAATGCGGACACAAGTTTACCCTACAGACGCTACACAGGCTTCCTCTAAACATGTTGACTAATTTTATCACGAGCAGGCCGTGTTCTATATTTTGCGTCAATATTCTGACGTCATCTCCCGTGGCGTTTTAGAATTTGATGGAATTCTGACAATCTCACGTTTAGCATTACCATAATGAGTTGCTATGGTGTACAGTAGGAAATATATATGTAGTGTGCTTGAAATATAAAATAGACCTAGCTTTAGCAATAGCAGCTGCATGGCCATACGTCTACAGGATAAATTGTCATATAATTTTGTGTCATTTGTCACAGGAGCTATATGTCCCTTGAGTAACAGGGACGCACGGATTCACGACACGATGCTAATGTCGTCGGACCAAGCAATTGCTAAGCCATACCGACATGCAGGGCACTTCCAGTGAAAGTCAGTCAAAGTCGAGGCCCATATAACAAATGGTTGTGCTCTTTGTCCTGCAGGGTGCATAGTGGGAAGTTCTATCAGGATAGCCAGTCTTATATAAGCTTGACTCATCCGGAACTTCTGTAATGATTATTAATGTGGCTACTTTGAATCGACTTTCTGGCGTTATTTCCGGGCTGATTATTGTAAGGTGCCTGAAATATTCATTACTGATAATCTATAATATTAATAGCGTTGTTCCTTCGTTCCTTCGTTCCTTCCTTCGTTCCTTCGTGTGTTACGCCTGAATTCAATGTTCAACTCGCATTTGGCCCAACATGCGAAATCCGGTATCTGTGCTACAGCTAACGCAAGAGACCAACATATTGGCGATTTTCGTCGTTCATTCTTCATTGTTTTGCGCTTTATTGAGTTCAGGAAGCTGACGTATCTGTGCTACGGCTGATG
>LQNS02276622.1:5208716-5228029 GCA_001587735.2 Parhyale hawaiensis
CAGGGTAACGAACACGTAATGGCTGCCTTGACCTTCCTTGCCACTCCGACATAAAGCGGACCTGCGCCGCTACTGCTGGTCGATGTTGAGACTTTCATACTCGCTGTCTTTCTTTATGTGAAGATAACAAGCAGTTAACCTGGCAGGATAGGGCACTGCAGCTCACGAGGTGTGGCTGTCAAAATAAGCGCGTACGTTACGAGCCACCGTCCAGTCTCTAATGATGTATATAATTCGCCAATGCGGTTTAATGCAAATCTATCTTGAAATAGTACGAAATGCAGAGTGCGTCAGGCATGGCAGTGTGTAATTTTCAACAATTTTGGGCGCATTTGACACGTATGCTGAATCCTACAAACTATCGGCAATATGTGAGTCTGATTAAATATGCTAAATATATTTGAAGAGGACATCAATGCACCCGTGTAGCTTCATTTCGTGGAGACTATGCTGCTAACTGTAGGCCTCCAGAGTACCCTGAAAATCTGTAAAAAAAATTCTTATAGAAGGTTGTACAATTTATTCTAAGTTATAGATTTCCCCGAATTCGTCCTATTGTTGAAGTAGGAATTATCCTCGTCTATCAGAGCAAATAACTTTTATTAAGAACATTATAGGTGCACATATACGCCTGCAAGTCTAAAGTGACCAATATTGCACTATCGATTGGGCTCAGTTGTACATATATATAGGCGGCCACGCATGAGGAAAATACATGGATACACTCAGCCTACACCTGCAGACATGTTGGCAATAAGCAGCTCGTTCTCACACAAAAATATGCAATAGAAAAGAGAGTAAGACCATTTTACTGCACTCCAACAGAGACTTTGTCGTTGACTCGAGCTAAGCCCTGCACTGTGTCATTGAAATACACTTTATCATGATTGTTAGAATGGAGGGAGTACCGATATACGATAACTGACTTAGCAAAGGGACTAGCAACATTAACAACAGTATTTTTTTTTGTCCAGAAACTCTGTTATTAATATAACAACAGGCTCAAATATGGTCCTACTCTACCTTGAGCAATGCATCATCATATAACTTACATATACCATAGTCTGACAAGAAATATAATACTTTCATTATATCCACATTTTATTTCATCATCACATACTTCTTCACGAATACATATATGGAGAAATGGCAATATTGAAAAATTCACAATTTACCCACGAACAACAGCGACGAGGAATTTCTAAAATAACTGAAGTCCGCTGTTGTCCCTACAGCGTCTAAGATTCTCCATGCTATCCACAGCTGGGTATTATAACTTTGCTCCTCTGAAGATTTAGTGAGATTATATGAGTTATTTAGTATGAGTCGCTTTACTGTTAACTATCTTCAATGCCCCAAACAGTCAGGCGGTTGCATCCGGTACAAATTAAAACTTTCATTTCTTTCAAGTCTGAGATTCTGAGAGTTGCGGATGAAAAAAGATTTTCGTGACTTAAACTATTTTGAGTTGCGTAATTCGGGCTATGGACTTCGTGTTGTCTAGCACGTATTATTGATACTTATTGTATAATGCCAGCTAAACCACATCATACAGCATATGACTTGTGCTGCGTAACCAGTACTTTTCAACTCATACTACACACTCCTCTCACTTGACGTCAGGGCAGTAAGGGCAACTCGCTGACGCGGCAAGTTGCATACTGCGGTGCAGGGTAGCCAATATCGCTCCAGCAGTCTTCGCTCAGGACTGCTGTGAAGAAAAAGCTCTTCTTAAAGAAGTCAGGGGTTTTCATAGCATAACAAAGACTAACAAATGGCTTTACGATACAAACTGTAAAGATAGGTAGCAGCTGTGTAGTGGTGGCTCCCGAGTTGCTCGACATTATATATAACTTTTAATACCTGTGTATGATGAGTCTGTTTTTCTCTTCCATTCTGAGTAACCATGTAATATTATGAGTCATTCCTCCTTAGTTCTCTCTAATGCTAGCACATTCCATAGTGATCAATCTTAATGTCAAGAATTGCTGTCCTTAGTTCATTAATAATTACATTTAGCTGCTCAGTAACCTCCTCCCCTTAAAATATTAGCCATGAGCCACCACTGGCAGCTAGGTACCATGATTTTGTCAGTGGCTGGTCAGGTCTATTAATACACGGGAAAGCACCAATTATTTACGCTCTGCAGTTCCCACGTTAGTAATTTTTATCTTCCATTGAATAGTAGACGCCATGAAAAGTTATAGATGGACTTATCAATTCAGAGACACAGATTAATAGGTTCAATTGCAAGGAATACTAATGTACGACAATCTATTCAAATGATGCACACATAATGTATGGCGAAATGCAAGGAGGTTCTAATAGAGAGAAGCGCACCCTCTCTATTTATCCTACGGGGGCGTTGCGAGCAAACTTTTCCCATGAACTGGCTGAGTGGCTTATCAATCGGAGAGCGGCATTGCCTCACGCAGCCTATATGGGAAGGAGTCCTGAGCTCAAATTTTTATAGCCAATAACCATCGACGAAATTCCGAGCGGATGGAAGTACGTAAAGGAAACGTGTATCCTGTATACCATCTGATGATGAAAGTAACAGGGTGAGCACTGGGAAATAAATCTTCAGACACGATTGTCTTTACAAAAATATTGAAGAACTGTCTGTCTGTTCCTTAATTATATATGCTGACCACTGCCACAGCAGCCACTTTAAGGACTCCAAACGCCACTTCGATCACGTGACAAAACCATGTGCTTACTCGCCCAGAGAGAGCTTGGGCTTGCTCCTCCCTTTAGAAGCTCCTTGGTGAAATGCGACTTTAGTTACACTTTTCTGGTACTTAGAGAAATTTTCAATGTATGCTTGTAACTACGGTATCGCTATATTGCTATTCTTTGTACCCTAGTTCATCAAATCTGAGCTGTTCCTAATAGCGGGCCAGATCTGCATTTTTATACCCAACTGGTTGCTATGATCTGCGTCTCGTGTGCCGTTTCAAAACGTATATAAACTCGGTATCATGGATACTGTGGCATAAATGACGTCCGAGTCTCGCATCTTCGCATCAAGTTGTCTGGGTAAAGGCATAGTGTGGCCCCAGCATAACGCTACAAGAGCAGAATTCTTCATAAATGGCGTTGCGAATTATGCTATTTTTGCTTGACGCTGACGTTGTAATTATTGTAGTATTGTACGGATAACCCTATTTACGCTATTTAGTTTCAAGGATTTGTCGTCCTAATGTATTCTAATGGTAAAACATTATTGTGACTGAGCATAGGACGGTACAGAAAGAGATAAGTATTTGTTCACTGCAATATTAATTGAGCTGTACTACACCCATGCAGCAGCAACTGATGCTGTTCTGAGCTGTTAACAAAGTGCGCTAACATGCACGAGAGCTTGTGTGGCCGCCGTCACTCAGCCGCATCTCCCATTCCTTGTTCCTCACCTCCCCGTCTCCTCAGAAGCAGCTCCTGCAGAGAAGCAGTCCACGACTTTCCCATCAATCTAATTTTACGTTCTACGAACTGTTATTTTGCGGATAGGTAAATGAATAAAAATAATGCAAAACGAAACAGAGGCTATTTAAATGATTGGAATGGAGTATTGCGCAAATATGCGCACATGCGATCGTGATGCCACAAAGGAAATGGCCGGAGATCTGCGGTCTGAAGCTGTCTGCCTGCAGTGGCTCAGCTGCAGGGGCCGCATAGCCGCACCCTTGCAATTAGCATTGCTACGTATATTCTAATACAGGTTACAATACGGCTATATTCGAACGACTAAAATACAGTGTGGGTCATAAGCGTTCATATATGAGTTTGTAATATATTTATATTTTCCCCAGAACATAAAATGCTTTTGAGTTAAGAGCAGAGATATGCAATCGTGGTGGGAGCAGCAGCATGGCTTACCAGCAAATTTCCTGAATGTGCGGTGGTCTCCTCAATAGAAGAACCCTGCAGAGTCTGCTGGGTACTACACAGTATAGTACACAGTATAAGACGGCAGCGTAGCGCAATGTGCAGAACGAATTTCACTGCTAATTATAGTTTTCGTGCTAAGAATTTCAATAAACATCTATCGCACGGAAGTCGTATGCATCACAACATTCGCAAACAATGACGAGCTAAAGTTACTGTAGTTTCCCCGTAAGAACTGACATAGAAAACAAAAAACTCTACGGAATTTGGAGGGGAAATTTAAGTATCTCTTCCTGGGACGATGACTTTAGTCTGACCATTTTGTCGAGGCAGTTCGGTAGTGGTCAAATTCCTCTATAGCGTTGCCACTTGAACGGGTATTTCTGAGACTTTGTTCGGCCCATATCTTAGCCCCGCCCACTACCAGTGTATAGAGAAATCTCAGAAATACCCATAAATTGTTACCGCTTTTGAAGAATTTGATGACCGATCGAACTGCCTTAATAAAACGGCCAGACTATAACGATGCGAAAGTCCCACCAAACTGATTCAGTTCTTCTAAAGAAGTGCAAATGGTCGTTAATAACCTGAAACTGTCGGCATTTTTTGTACTTGCTTTGTCTTTACCCTATTTTTCTTAATGGAGATTAAATTTGTGCATTTTAAGTTTTGTATCTACAGGCTAGTGACTAAGTACTTCATATCGCCAGTATCACATTATATATTGATCACTAGAGATTGTGGTGAATTTTAGTTTCTTCACTTTGTTGGTGAATGGCTCACTAACGTACTAAATTAATGATCAAGAGTCTTAGGACTAAGTGCCGATGTCAGAACCAATGACAGCCTTCAATTTATCTCTCATTACTGACCAGAGTATCAGCATTAGAAATTTTTCCGAATACTAGCTGCAGTAAAAAATAAAAATGTAACATTGAACTTACATTGTCAGTACTGCCACAGATGTAAGTGTGCACTAAATTATAACAAATTGTGTTTACAGCAGACTATGAATGTAGTGCTTGCACTGTTTTCACAATTGCGAGTCCGAGACAATGATAAATTTTTCTATAGCAAATACTATTACGTGGGCGTTGCAGTGTATATCAATGCGTCACATATGCTTTATTATAAAAACAGTTTCACAGCAAGAATCAGTGCCAAAACGTAGGAACATCAATGGCTGCATCATCCTAGCTGGACACTCTGAGATGGTTTATTTCCAGCTTATTCAAAACTAGGAGCCTTATGATTTTCTACCTGACATTTCAGAAGTGTCTTCACATATTGTAGCAGCGATGCAGCCACAGTAGACTTTATTTATTTATTCGATTTAGGCTACGCTATTGCTGTTTTGCCATGAATACCTCCACCAACGAGGTTTTGTTTTCATCGAATTTGCCTGTCCGTGTCTTTGTCTGTCAGTTTATCTGTCTGTTTGCTGTCACCGTGATGACTCAGACAGCTATAGACGAATTGTTATGAAATCTATAAGGATTGCTATGAGTGTTTAGAGTAACAGATGAAAAACTTTTGGTGAAGATCCTTTAAATCGCTTGTTTGTCTGCCTCTTTTTTCACAGCACCAAAGCGTAAAAGGTTATGAACGGATCCTTTATGCAATTTACGTGAGTTGTTAGGTATAATTTAAAAAGTACATAACCAAATTCTTGTGATGATCTGCTTGTTCGTTGGCTTGTTTCTGTGTTTAATTCATGGTTGTTAGCAAACTAACGAACTCAAAAATTTATGAACGAATCTTCATGAAATTTTCAGGAATTATTAGAAATGTAAAAACTCATAAATGACCGAATTTTAGTGATGATCTATTTGTCTGTTTGAGTAATGTTTGTCAAAATGTTTGTTAGCAATATTACTCGAAAAGCTATGAACGGATCTTCAAGAAATTTGCAAAAGCTGTCAAAAGGCGCAAATGATTAAATTTTGGTGATAATACCAACAAACTCATAGCTTCAGAGCTAGTTTGAATTTTTCGCTACCGTTGGCTAGCATGGCAGAGGTATAAGCTCTCAGGGTGCGCTAGTTTATAAAGGAATTAGGTATATATTATATTTTGTGTTTCAATAATGTTTATATAGTAACACCATCGTCGTCTACCGAAATATTTTTCAGTACCTGTCTTCATACTCGAGGTTTGGCAAATACAATCACGGAGTGAGCCCCAAACATCACCAGACTTGTGGCCAGCGACGGTGTCTGGAATACATTAGCTTCACACAAGCAATGATATCTTGGAGATCATGATGATCAAAATTGGCGAAGTAAGGATGATTACTTTTCCAGTCATTAGGACGCTCTTACTTAACATAAATGTGATTTATATATCCATTCATAGGAAATTTTTTTGTGAAGACAGATTTAGAAATTCTAACGATTGTAAAAAGAGCAATCGTGTCCTGACGCAGCTCAACATAACTTGATAAGAAAAAAATCATAAAAGCGAATAATGCAAATAATATCAGGTCAAAAACTAAGTTCTTGAAGTTTTTTTTTATTCCTCATTTGGAATGTGAAAACCAGTAAGAACTTAGTTTCCTACCCAAGCCAAAAAGAGAACGAGGGTGAGCCAAGAATGAAGAAAAAGATTATCAGCGATGGTTCACCAATTTCCTTGTTCAGGGTAAACTGCGACGACCGCCCAAAGCAAAACGAAAAAACTCACCACAAGCAGGAAATTGAATGAGCGATCTGAGATGGGAAATATCGGGGAGCTTGTGCTGTGAGATGGAAAATGCTCCTTCTCTTGCCAATAATTTTGTTTTTGCATTATCAAAATATTATCAGTTATACCTTTAGACAAAAGGTGTTGCTAAGCAGCAATGCCGTTTCGTTGCTGGTTTCTTCAACCCAAGGGATAAGAACATTACCGGATAAGGCATATAAACAATAATTACGAGTGTTTTGGAAAAATAGCATCTGGCATCAGGCGATGAGGTAGCCGGTAGCGTACAGGGCAAAAACGGCAATAATGCCATATATAGATAATACACTTGTCAGCTGGGTCAAGTGCCAGCAACATTTACGTAAGTGTAATATGATATCAAGAAACAAGACTGATGCAATGAGAGCTTGAGAGTGTGTCAGCTGATGGTGTCAGACCATGATGGCAGCGTCTGCACAATGGTTCAGAATGGTTTGGAGAGTTTAGTTTACAGTGCCATCCCGCTATGTTTGGTTGTAGTATGCCTCTTCTGGAGGTATACCTAGGGAATGCTAATCTAGAGGAAGGTAGGTCATACTTTTTTCTGTTTGTAAATAATTTCTCAAGATCAGCGTGATGCAACGAAGAACTACTAAATCACGTCATGTACTGCTGCTGTGCAAAACTCTTCTTCATGAACAAGTCATTACAGGCAGTTGTGGATGTAACAAATTGTTAAAACACTTGTTCGTAGCTTTATATACAAAACTAATTGCATGTTGAGATTATGGCAGTACGTCCTCCCAGGTGCTCAGTGACACGATTGCTGACTTCACTGATTACCAAAACGTCAGGAGCTCGAACCCTCACCAGGGGGGGGGGGAATTTTACGCTCGGGAATGTGTAGCATTGGCAAATTTTTGCCTGGTTTGCCCCTTCTTGTTCTGAAGCTCTCTGCACACGAGAGTATGAGCGGCGAAACGTTCATCCCTATTCTACTCGTTCGATTGCATTACTTTGTTATGGCCACAGATATCCGAGTATTACAGTGGCCAAACATTGTAGCTGCTACAGGAATTGGCAACTATCAATTGCAGTTTCGAACATGTCTTCAACTTTTGAATGAATTTAAATTCACGATGAGGTATATTTTAAAAAATTTATGTAACTTCGTTAAGGTATAGTCACGTTCATAAAGACTTTTGTTGTAAGAATGTGAAATCCTTCGCTGTTTAGACTCGTGTGCATTGGATTTTATTCCTTGGGCAGTGGACTGATAATTACCTGGTCGATACTGTCTCATGTTAGGTATTTTCTGAAGCAGACGATTTATCTCACTCTTCTATTGGGGTTCAAATCGCTCGCAAAATTTCATGCGACCTCACTCTAAATGACGCTATGTAATTATGCGCAGACTAAATGGCAGGGAAAGAAAATTTGAGTTGAGTTTACTAAACTCACGAGTCCTGCGCTTGTGCCTGAAGTGACCCGCAGTTTGTGTCTCTACGCGACTCATTACAGCACTCAGTGCTTACATCACACTATAATGTGGGTACGGTGGGTAAATCTGAGGCTAATAATAATGTTAAAAGTGATAATAATATTAACTAGAGCACTCTGAGAGCGCATACCTCCGCCAAGTGAGCCAACGGTAGCAAAAATTCAAATTGGCTCTGAAACCATAATTTTCTTTGCATGAACTCCAAAATCTAATTATTTGTGCCTTTTTATATAAATAACAGCTTCTTTAATTTTTTTGAAGATCCGTTCATAACTTTTTGAGTTATACTGTTAACAATCGTTATGACAAATATGAGTCAAACATACAAACGAACCAACCCATCTGCATCAAAATTTGATCATTTATGTCTTTTATCATTAATAACAACTCCTATAAATTTCATAAAGTTTCATTCATTATTTTTTGAGTTATTGTGCTAATAAGCTTAAAATGAAAAACAGTGACAAACAAACGAACGAACAAACGGACCATTACCAAAATTTGGTCATCTACTCTTTGTTATATACCTAACAACTCATGTTAATTTCATCAAAATCTATCCATAACTATTTAAGTTATGGCACCGAGAAAAATGACGCAGCCAAACAAACAAACAAACAAACGGATGGACATATCTTCACCAAAAGTTAATCATCTGTTCCTCCTAACATACCTAACAATCCCTGTAAATTTCATCTAAATCGGCTCCTAACTTTTTGAGTTATCTTGGTGACAGACAGATAAACAGCCAGACAAACACGACGAAAACATAACCTCCTTGGCGGAGGTAATTATAAAAAGAATAACAGTATTGCTACGAGTGAACAGGATTCCACGTCGCCTCAAGGTACAAGTCTTGTAACTTGTGCTGTATGATCGCAAATATTGTCGAAAGCAATGTGGCTCCCTGCTCATTGACATGAACCCATGAAATTTAACTTTATATTATAATAAAAGAGGCGTCAGCCCTTCCGTCTGTCCGAGGCCTTCCCAAAACTGTATCCAGGACACGAACCCGGGAACGGGTTATGATTGCTTCAGTTACCTTGGCTCTTTTATTTATCTTACGGGTTATCAATTATTATAGCCCTGGTCACAGCCGTTGGTGAGCTTGGTGGACTTTGTGAACTTTGTGCACTTGGTAAACTTCGTAGAATTAGTGAATTTTGCAGAATTGCAAACTGTTTTAATGGGATGGTGAGATGTTTTCAAATATATATTTTCATGACTTATTCAACAAAAGCGTTGCGTTTGGTGGTCTAGTAGAGCTAATAATGCAAGGCTAATGAGATTACAGCGAAGCGATTCTTGTTAAGGTCAGTACAGTTGTGCAGTTAGCCTTCTAATTATAGGGCAGCCTGACCCACACCAACCCTCTGTCATCATTTTGTTACCATAGTGTAAATTCCTACTGGCGACGCTGCGAGCTGCAGGCACTTATAAAGTCAGACCACCCCTAGTTACGGCTATCATACTTGTTAGTGGTATAATGTCTTATTTTATGTCAGCATAATATATGCTGGTATTATAGAATATATAATTACTGCGTATGTATAATATTTGCTGCCCAGCATTTGTATTGATGGTATCTCTACTTTTCAACATTTTTAAGTCTAGGATATTCAATAAAATTTAAAAACATATTGACCATCGTGTAATTAGCCTGGTAAAATTTTTCACGAGATGTGAAGCACAATGACACTTTTTAGACCACGTAAACAATAATTTTTAATGCTATCTTTGCACTAAATTTTAGTTATGGTCATTGAGAGGTTGTAAGCATTGCCTTTATAAATATATGTATAGATATATATGAAATATACACGTTTCCTTATTGCCACTTACCTATTTCATGTATATGTAGTAAATTTGTGTCAATCTTTCCAAAAGGAATTATACGGCTGAATTATCTTGCGCACGGGCTGCACCGAACAACTACGAACTTCAAACACATTATTTTCTTCGTATTGCGGGGCAAGGCCGCGAAATTTTTATGCGCATATGAAAATAAATTCCATCTGCTACACTGCTATCATTTACATCACCATTCACAGCAGTGACTGGGTTGACTGCACAGCTGATAATAATGTACGTAGCTATTTATGCTGTGGTGTAGAAGGGTGTGCGTACTTGCTATACTATGGTATATTGTGCTGAAGCAAAGGAAGTAATTTCCAGACTACCGGCTGTGTGATGTGACTAGGTGTGCAGTTTCGTGCAACAACGGTTTCAGTAATTCACTTAGACTTGGATTGTGATGCAGCTCCTCGCTTCATTTACTATTACACAGAAACGACAAGAAATCAATTTTAAAGAAGACTCTTATGTTATTCATCGGAGGGACAAAGAATCTGCTAAAGTTGTGAGGCGCAGAAGATAAGAAGATTTGCTTCGAAACAAGACGTTCTCAGTGTACGTTTGTTCATAGTGATTTCACCTGAAGGTCTATTTTACCGTTAACGAGCAACATTGAAAAATGCCAGCACTGCAAGGGGCATCGTTAACAACAACATCCACAGCATGAACCAATGGGTTTGGCTGTCAATACTGGTGTGATGAATTATTTTGCGCAAGCAGAAGATATTCAATAAGGCGCGTGAGAGAATTCACTCTTGCGTCACGTCATCGATTACAAATACATCATCTGTGGTAATAATTAAAAGCATCAAGGTTACTGCAATGTTAGACAGCATTTGAGACGGCTTATGCCGAGCAAGCTGTGAATAAATAAACACAATAGGATTTGTACTGCGTAAGTCGATCGAGGTAAGGAATATATTTCAAGGGAACGGAGGGAGGTTACACAGAAGAGCCTTTGCTTGTCGGACAGAAGCAACGCAGAGCTTGTAACGGCAAAAACATAGGCAAGTGTGGCTTGAATGCATCATTTGCCAGAATTCAAATGGGAAACTAACGGTAATTTTTTTTTAGAAGAATTTTGTGCAGAAAGTTTTTCCTACGTATTTTAGCTACACTTTTTTCAAGCATAAGAATTTACGGGGAAGCTATTCATCAGTCCTCCGTTAGAAACTTGATATTATGGCATTTCCAATATCAAATTGCCAAAAGCGTTTGATGGATTATAGGAAATCTCTATCGTAGTACAGCTGTTCTCGAAGCGTGTGTCAGGCGTGCTGGCGTACCATTGCAGATGCCAAGGAAGGCCCTGTAGAATCTATGAGACATGGGAGTCCAGATTTAAAAAAATATACACAGCAGCACATTGCATTAATTCAATGCGGGTCTAGAGTTCTCGTCGTGAAAACATCCCTATTATGCCAATAACCAGGTTTTTTATTGTAAAGAGTGAATGACGATATGAATAATCTTCTATTTTTTATAATTACATTATTTCTTGCTCATAGCTTTTGATTTCATTAATATCTCGAACTTTTGTTCATAGAGCGTTTACAAAAATTATATTGAAATTAAAGTGCGCTGTAGTTCTCAATTCATTGGGGATCCACCGTTCTAATGGGATCACTTACTGTCCTGTACTCAGGGGCGGCCTATATGGCTGCTGAAA
The DNA here is from genome assembly GCA_001587735.2 of Parhyale hawaiensis. Lineage (NCBI taxonomy): Eukaryota > Metazoa > Arthropoda > Malacostraca > Amphipoda > Hyalidae > Parhyale > Parhyale hawaiensis. Next base: position 5,220,293 of record LQNS02276622.1, read on the forward strand.
TGTTGGGTGCTGCACTGCTCCCTGGGTACCAACATGTTGGTTTTTCTTTCCTGCACTAGAGGATGGCTACCGACACTACAGTATCTACTGTATAGTAAAGTCAGCAGCCATCCTCTACTTCGCAAAAAATCACATATCTACTGCTATGGGACTGTGCAGCCTCCTCACCCTGGTAGCCACCAGCTACCCCGAATGCTAACGGGGCTAAAATAACACTTAATGCTTTCGTGTACACAGCCTTAGTTAGACACATATAATCCCTATAACTGCGCCATTCGCCTCTCCACTTGCGCATGACGTGCTGTATATCGTACACTATGCATCGATGAATCAAATATGGGCAACATATGACCACAGTGGGCAGAATCTTACATAGAATCTCTAAGGAGTCTCTATTCAGCAGATTATATCTCAAGCCATGTTCGCAAAATGAAATGAAAAAAACAATCATTGATTGCATGCATACTGGAGCTCAGTGAAATAATAGCAGCGTTTTCTTTACGTTTTAGCACACCATGCTGAAGTGAACTACAGGGTTAGAGTCTCCTCAGTAATGCATCAATATGTTAGTGGTGTCACGAACTGAAGCGTAAGAACTTGCGGTGAAGCATTCATATTAATACGCTGGTGATGCGAACTTGGGCGTGATATTGCCATTCAGTGTTGCATTGATACGATGATGTCGTTAGGTGAAGTATTGATGCTAGTGATGCTAGTGTACTGATGCCGTTCAGTAGAGGGTGCACATTCACTAATATAACTAGCACACTCTAGTACTGTACTAGTGATACGGAAAGCACTTGTTTGACCGGCCACATTCTGTGGCGCAAGGCAGGACAGCATTGGCAGAGCTTTTGCTACTTATGCTGTGAAAGATAAATTTACGATATATAGGATGCAGTACAACAATTTTTTCTGAATGTAGCAATATAATGCTTTGCAAGAAATCCACAAATTAATGCATGGATAAAATTCTTGAGTGCTCAAGAGTATAACTCTGTGGAGTTCGTAAAGATGATATATATATTGTTCTTCAGAACAGCATGCACATGCCATTGCGTATATAAGTAATGCCCGAAAACCCTCGAGAATATACCGTTGTTACATATGCAAAGGACGCCATGTGTCGTTAAAGATTGAAGCTCTCCAACATGTAACGACACGTTGGTCTTATGATGAAGCATAGCTCATAGAAGCAAGGTGCACAAGGCCTTCTCATTGATGCAATGACGAGCTACGCTACAAAGCCGCAGCTCCACTCAATGATGCACACCAATCGATGGGTTCAACGGAGGTCGCACCGGTTCTCGTTCAATGAAACTGACTCTAGTCGCTTACTTCCGTTTCTCTTAACGCTTCTATTTTTGCTTCAAATATTTGCAAATGTTTTGTTTGGCACGATTTTAAAGACTTTGATGGACGGTTAGAAAATTGAGAATATCGACAGAATGTTTAATGCTCTAATGGAATTGCCGCTAACAAGGTGAGGAAATTTTTCGAAGCTGAGCACGCAATGTCTGCAGGTTTTTTCATAACAAATGGTTTACTCTTAAAAAAATAAACCCTTGCGAGCAAAAACCCTTTGAAACCTTCAACGTCATCGAATATTCAGAGTGAATAAAACAGTCAATGCTGCATTGGATACCTGTTGGGCAACAGATGGATGAAGAGACATCTCAGAGAGGACCGAAACCATGGTTTCAGTCCGCTGTGAGTCACTGCCCTCGCCGCTAGGTACACATCAAGTTTCGATTAAGACTTCACTCGCGTCTGATGGCATTGGACACGCAGACGGAGAGGTGATGCGGGGTTCCAGCTCACTAGCTGGCGTAGTGCCAGGGTATAGGTAGTGCACGCAGTTGCCCAACGAGATGGCTCAACTTCCGCTTTATTTCGTTAACCTTTTTACCCCCGATATAACTTAATTAATTACCTCCGCCAAGGAGATTATGTTTTCGTCGTGTTTGTCTGTCTGCCTGTTTGTTTGTCTGTCACCAAGATAACTCAAAAAGTTATGAACCGATGTGGACGATATGTACAGAGATTGATTGGTATGTTAGGAGGAACAGATGATTAACTTTTGGTGAAGATATGTCCATCCGTTTGTTTGTGTTTGTTTGTATGACTCATTTTTCTCAATGCCATAACTCAAAAAGTTATGGATGGATTTTTGCGAAATTAACACGAGTTGTTAGGTATATAACAAAAAGTAGATGACCAAATTTTGGTAATGATCCATTACTTGGATCGTTCGTTTATCACTGTTTTTAATTGTATGCTTGTTAGCCCAATAACTCAAAAAATAAAGAATGGATCTTTATGAAATTCATAGGGGTTGTTAGCAATATTAAAAGACTTAAATTTCGGTGCAGATCGGTTTGTTCGTTTGTATGTTTGACTCATGTTTGCCATTACGTTTGTTAGCAGTATAACTCAAAACGTTATGAACGGATCTTCAAGAAAATTGCACAAGCTGTTATTACTATCAGAAGGCACAAATGATTAGATTTTGGAGTATATACAACGAAAATTATGGTTTCAGAGACAATTTGAATTTTTTGCTAACGTTGCCTCGCTTGGCGGAGGTATGCACTCTCAGAGTGCTCTAGTTTAATTTAGTTAAACCTTTACCATAAAAATTCACTGGTAAACTGTGGCCTATCAGGCAACTGGGACAACGCAATGATGAATGTTTTCATTGTTCGAAAGATTACTGTTTTGAGCTCACATTATCAACGCTGTTCGGTGCTATTGATGCTAAGAAGGGTATGTGTGTGAAGAAACTGCCCATGTAAATATAATATTACACGAGGATGCAAGAGGATTAGTTCCGAACCTTGCACTCCTACAGATAGGCCCTGTCGGAAGCCAAAATAAAATTGCACCATCCAGACGACTGTTTCTGCCTGTTTATTTGTTTCCTGCAAGTGTAAAATGTATCACAAAAGGGCAGTATGTATGTCACCACCTTGCTTAGGACTTCTATTGTGCAATCTACCTGTGTTAGTAAATTAACAATTTCTACTCTCTTTTTCAGGTGATCTAACATTGTTTGTTTTATAAGCAATTGTAACTATCTGTTTCCTTAGTATAAGTACATTTGGTAGGAAAATATTTTCCTAAATTAAAAATAGCATACATTAAATAATCATATCAGGAAGTCTACCATAATTTTCATTGTTCATTACGAACAAATAGTAGTGTTACACCTGGTACTTAAGAATCTTTATCACCATAAGCCAAAGTCGGGAGGATATCATCACAGATAAGATGGCCTCATACTGCTGATCCTCAGAGGCCCAGCTATGAGCTGGGGCTTTAGCTCAGCACGATGATGTCCCCAGTCGCCGCCCCCAACAACTCGGACCGAGGCCCTGGAGGTGTGCTCAGGAAGCACACGAGGACAAGCAAGCGGACAGGAGCTATGCGACCGAGGGTCGTCGACATGTCTCCTTCAAAGAGATTCAGAAAACATGTATCGACCCCGTACTACTCCCCGCCTCCTACCGTAAGTTAATTGACATGTTTCTATTCCTTCTACCGTAAGTTAATTGACATGTTTCTATTCCTTCTACCGTAAGTTAATTGACATGTTTCTATTCCTTCTACCGTAAGTTAATTGACATGTTTCTGTTCCTTCTACCGTAAGTTAATTGACATGTTTCTCTTGGCAAACAGGTATCGACCCCGTACTCTCAGTATACTAGAGATGTATGTGCCAGCGGTCTATCTAGAAGAAAGGGCGGACGTATACAGCCTCCAGCCTTTTTTTTTACTCTAATGGATAGGCTTCAGGTTCCCACCTGTGGCAAAAATAGCTTATAAATTTTCTAATTTTCTGCAAGAAAAGTTTCAATAGCAAGAAGTAAGTAAGGCTCAAGGTAGCTTGTAACATGATCTCTCAACTCCTTGTAAGAGTTTTTGTATAGATAGATCGGGGTTTCTGAACAACACTCTTTTGTTCTGGCGACATTCTATGTTTTATCCAGACATTAAATCCGCAATGATACCTTTGTTGCTATATATATATAGCTATATATAAGCCGAATCAGCCTATTAGTGGTACACCCCTTACAATGAGCTTTTACTCATAAGGTTAGGCGAGGGCAGGACAGGCTTTGCTCGGGTTCAAATCGTTCACGGGCTCAATATGGACGCGAGAGGAACCCAATCTTGCCTAACTTAACCTTATGAGTAAGGTCTGGATGGTTCGCAAACAACGGTAGAGGGAAGTTGGTCGTGGAGGACGGTGACAGCACAAAAAAAAAAAAATGGTGGGTTTATCTGTCGAGAAAGGTGGTTTCACTACCCGTAGAGCTTTCCTGAGTTGCATGAAATAAGTAGTAGAGTTTTACATAGAGGTTTTAATAGTTTCCCAGCAATTTTAATGTTACATTGCCGATAGATGTACCAGATTTTAGAAACGTCTATCGAGACTTTGTTGATCTAGAAGCTGTTATTACTGTCAAGAGAGACAAACTACCAAATTTTGATGATGCTTAGAAGTAAAATCTGAAGTGTTTCAAGACTAGTCTGACTCTTTTGTTACCAATGCCTTGCTTGGCGGAGGTATGCGCCCTCAGAGTTCTTTCGTTATAGAAGGATCTGTATGGATGGATCTTTACGAAATTAACAGGATTGTTAGAGTTGAGAAATAGAGATGATTAACTTTTAGTGAAGATCCGCTCAACGGTTTGTTTGTCTGCCTATTTTTTCTTAGCAACACGACTCAAAAAGTTGTAGCGGATCTTCATGAAATATTCACTAATTGTCAGAAATGTTACGAGGAGCAAATGACAAAATTTTAGGGATAACTTGTGTGTTCGCTTGTCACTACGTTTGATTTCATGCTTTCCAGCAACATGAACGGATCTTTATGAAAATTACATGAATTATCAAAAAATGTTAAAAGACATAAATGACTAAATTTTGGTAATGATCGGTTCCTCCGTTGATGTGTTTGGCTGATATTTGTCATAATATTGGTCAGAAAGTCATTCAAATAGCTATGGACAGATATTCATGAAATTTGTAGAAATTGTTAGAAATGTTTAGAGACACAAATAACTAAATTTTGGCAATGATCGGTGGATTCGTCCGTTTGTCTGGTTGACTCTATTTGTCTTAGGGTTTGTCAGGATATAGCTAAAAAATTACCAACAAATTTTAAAGACAATTGCAGAAACTGCTGCTAATGTCAAGAGGCACAAATCACTATATTTTGGTGATGATAGAAACGAAATTTTTGTTTGAGGCGCAATTATTTTTTTTTGTGAGCATTGCTATGCTCGGCGGAGGTATGCGCTCTCAGAGAGCTCTAGTTGATAATTTGATGAGCAAGCTTAAGCACGAAGTGTTGTGTCCGACACAGCGAGGGGAAATGCTGGAGAGGCGTGAGAGGGTCCTTAAGCTCTCGGTTGCTATGAGGTTTCCTCGCTCGCAGTCGCAGCCCGCCAGCGAAACCGACACCCCACAACCCTACGAGCCAGGTAAGTGCAGACCCTGCAGGTGCAGAGTGTATCAATTGCCTCATCTGTTGCATAAGTGTTCACTTTTATGCGAGACGTAATAAGTAATATAAGGCGGAAATAATTACATGCCCAAAATTAAAACAGTGACTGCATAGTGAAGGTAGTGATACTTCTTTCAATGTGTTGCCAGAAACAGTAGCTAAATTAAGTCAAGTTTGACCACATAGTCTCCAGTATCATTAAGAAATACGACTAAAAGAGTAAGCATTGGTGAATTCTATTAACCTTGCAAATATGTAGCAAGAGTAAAGTGCAAATACTGCTCCAGAGCTTGCGCGCTCGTACTGTACACCATACGGCCGATACGCTGCGCCAGAGCATGCAGGAAACACAAGTATAGGTACCTTCTATCCCAATTTCTATCCAGTATGTACAGCTAAATGTTTTCCACGAAAGATTATATGATATCGGAACAGTGAAAAGACGGAGAAAATTCAAGGTTTTGTGACAGCAGTGCACTACGGAATACTACAGTTACATTGACTTGATATCCTTCAGTTTACATAGCGCAATCGCCATCATTGTATTCAGTTACACGTACGATTGGGACGATAAGACGAGCTTCATTTAAAATAAGGTCCACTAGCGCAAACCTGTGTATTGCCATACAACCTGTTCATGATTTTGTTTTAAAATACAGCACAGGACCCTGAAAAGCATGGAAAGGAAGATTTGTTAAAATAGTTGTATGAATGAATTAACTTTATTCACAAGAAGCTATTTGCATTAGTTTTCCTTTTTCTAACGAGATTTAGGGATAGTTGTCGCTCAGATTTACGACATTGCATTTTTCAGTATTTAATACCATGTTCCATACCATGATGGCACCAAGCCAAGTTCAGAGGCGGGTATAGAGCAGTTTACCGTGAGGCTCAAACCCTTTAACAATTGTATTGTTCCTAATTCGCAGCTTGCTAATGATAACAGAGAAAACTTTATGACCGCTCCGAGGTTACAAGTTTATCTATGACCTTTAGAGACCTTAACAATAGCTCCTCTTTCTTGCCTTCTTCGGACAGGCTTCCTACCGTCCCTGCCAGACTCGACCTCCCCCAGCAACACCAGCAAAAAGGCCTCCCCGTCAGCCTCAGCCTCCTCCACCGAGCCTCTGCCTGATGTCACCATCGTAAATTCTGCGTAAGGGCGCACGTGACGTACATCGTGTCGTGCGCACGTGACGTACATCGTGTCGTTCGCACGTGACGTACATCGTGTCGTGCGCACGTGACGTACATCGTGCCGTGCGCACGTGACGTACATCGTGCCGTGCGCACGTGACGTACATCGTGCTGTGCGCACGTGACGTACATCGTGTCGTTCGCACGTGACGTACATCGTGTCGTGCGCACGTGACGTACATCGTGCCGTGCGCACGTGACGTACATCGTGCGTGCGCACGTGACGTACATCGTGCGTGCGCACGTGACGTACATCGTGCGTGCGCACGTGACGTACATCGTGCCGTGCGCACGTGACGTACATCGTGCGTGCGCACGTGACGTACATCGTGCCGTGCGCACGTGACGTACATCATGCCGTGCGAACGTGACGTACACCGTGCCGTGCGCACGTGACGTACATCATGCCGTGCGCACATGACGCACATCGTGCCGTGCTTGTGGCCGTGAAGCAGCATAATGTAGGCAAAACTGAACACTTTGAGCTGTCGCAGGTGTAGAATGTCGAGACAGTAATGACTTGCCTGCTCGGAAAGATACAGTTGCGAGCATAATAAAGGGACAAAAATAAAAAACTTCATATCTCAATAACTGTAAAAGGTTCAACGCTGAAATTTTAACACAAAAGAGGTATTGGGATACCTAATAATATGCTACGAATTTACTACGATCCGAAGGATAAGAAAAAAGTTATGTATATTTAACTTATAATTATGAATGTAGTGTGAGCAGAATTAAGGAACACTTTTCAAATACTGTAATTTAAATCTTCAGTAACCCCATTTTCTTGCGTTTCCGAAGAAGAAGTAGACTGCCTACGTCATATGTAAACATTGCAAGTACTGCAAGCATGGCTACCCAGGAAAAAGTTGATAAATCTTTAAGCATGAAAATTGTTAATTTACACAAACAAAATCTCAGCATCAGGGCAATCGCAGAACAGGTAAATCGTTCAAAGAGTGTTGTTGGAAGAATTGTGAAAGATTATGAAGATCTTGGACGTGTTTCGAGTGTTCGGAAACGTGGGA
>LQNS02276622.1:5256803-5267233 GCA_001587735.2 Parhyale hawaiensis
GTGACTCCGCTGCACCTAATATTGCAGGTCCCAGCAATGCGCAACTTGTCAGTGACTCCGCTGCACCTAATGGTGCAGATCACAGCAATGCGCAACTCGTCAGTGACTCCGCTGCACCTAATGGTGCAAGAACCAGCAATGCGAAACTTGTCAGTGACTCTGCTGCACCTAATATTGCAGGTCCCAGCAATGCGCAACTTGTCAGTGACTCCGCTGCACCTAATGGTGCAAGCCCCAGCAATGCGCAACTTGTCAATGACTCCTCTGCACACAGTGATACTGGACCCAGCAATGCGCAACTTGTCAATGACTTCTGTGCATCCACTGGTGCAGACAACAGCACAACACAATGTCCTAACAACACTCCTATGTCTAACAATGAAGGCCTAAACGCACCAACAAATAAAAACTTTTCATCTCCCAACACAGAAGGCAACAAGAGCACCCAAATGAGCCTAGACACTTCTTTATTGACTGATGAAAGTGGCAGGAGTCTGCAAATGAATCATGGCTTTTCAGAGCCTAATGTTGACAGCGACAAAGGTGAGCAAACGAACCGAGTCCTCTCAGCCTCAAGCAAGAAGAAAAATGGTCGGGAGCAGTCGAGGTTTTCATCGCCATCGCAAAATAAAGAAGATGGCAATGAAAAATTGAATGCAGCAGCACCTTCTCTTGTTAGCAGGGACGAGAACAGAGACAGAGAAGTGCTTCATTCTGCTTCAGCACCACACTCAAGCGATACCGCTGTGGAACTACAAGAATACAGCGGCACGGTTCCTTTAGAAGAAACTACAAGGATCGACCAGGGTCAGCACCATGTGGCAATGGGTAACAATCACACCAATGCTGCTCTGGGTTCAGGGGCAACTGATACAATCACGGGACAAAGCAACTCTGGCGATGTAACTAAACCTGGAGGTCACAGTGGGGCTAGTAAACTACCGCCGGAAAATGATACCGTAAAAGAAACTGAGCTACAGGAAGCGACCGCCGGCGCTGCTGCAGCAGTGGACCCAAGAGACATAAGTCCCATAGCGGAAAATCGAGGAATTGATAAGGTAATGTGGAGGCGGTGGCGCACGCCCTATGCTTTCTATAATGAATGTTGCTGAGCATATGCAGCACTGTAGAAGAAATTCATGTTGCTTCTGCCCGTACGTCAGACATTCCTAACTTATTCTGGCTCCCGTGCTGCACCAACTAAAAGCTCTACACTATGTTGCCTCTTGCTTGCTTGTTGCTATATATACTTGCATACGAGCTTTCTGTTGCTCTTGTTGCTACGACAGAAAAGTAAAAAATTGTACAGTTTCAATGGTCACGTTACAGTGAACACATTAGACTCTTTGGTCAATATGCCGGTCTTCTTGTGAACTAGAGACTTAGCACTACACGTCGCGCCCGTGGTAGCCCGACAAGGGACGTAGAGGGATTTGCAGCTGTGCCTGTTGCTGGTCTTCGTGTGACTTTATTCTTCCAAGGCCGGTGTGGCTCAGTCAAAGACTACACAGTAGGACTGTCTCCATACCTTCAGAAGCTTTATAAGCAATAATGTTCTTTCGCCGGTAAATGGCGTCGAGGAACGATTTGTTGCTTCTGTGCTTACGAAGGATGTCGAGGAACTGGCTATACTCATGTTTTGTTCCTATGCTTTAAAAGGCTTTGCTTTTGAAAGACCATTCAGTTTCTTCCGTCACCCCTCTGGGCTATTAAACTATTCTCCGTCAATCCCGCATCTGCTGCAGATTGTCAATGACAACACATCAGTTTGCTGATGGACTTAAGACAAACTGTCCAGCATTTGTGTTTACCACCCCGGCATGTGACGCTCTCCACTCCTTGTCTCCACCAGCTGCGTCTCTTCCTCACAGTCACAACGGCTGCCTCAGCTGCTTTTGCTATTCCGTTCATTCTTCCTGCTGACTCCGCTAGCTGCTGGCCTGCATAGCGTCAGCTCGATGATACCTGCCTCCTGTGTTACTCAGTTGTATACCTGCCTCCTGTGTTACTCAGTTGTATAAATACACACAGCGACTTCTGTAAGCTGTTGCTTCGCGTCTCTACAGCGCCGTCCCAGCACTGCAGCGGAGCCCTTCTGCTGCTGTCGTATCGGTCATATGCTGTACTTTAAACTTGAGTTAAATTATTGAAAAATTTTATGTTCAGTTGGTGGTTCAGCTGCACCTCTTCGTACCCTGTCTCTTAGTGCATGCTGCTGAGTAGATGTTCATCAGTCGTGCATAATTCCCCAACTTTATAGTTTATAGTTTCTGCACACGCAAGGACCGTGATAGTATTAATTTATTTTCAAAATACAGGGTGGACTTAAAGTAGATTTACAGTAAAAGGAAAAGCGGAAATATTTTCACACAAAGAAAAGCGAGTGAGAGAAAATTAACACACGTGGATCTACTTATGCCCCACCCTGTATATAAATAGCAACACAAAATGGTGACACATTTAGCGTAAACTTAAGGTGCTAACGAGGCATTCCATGCAAAATTAAGGTAACAATAAAGTATTTGATGCAAAATTAATATAACAATGATGTATTGATGTAAAGTTAAGGCAGCAACAGGAGATTTGATGCAACACTGAGGTAGTAGCAAGCTATTTGATGCAAAATTACAGTAAAAGTTATGGAAATGATGCAAAACAAAAGTTATTGACAGGGAAACTAGTGATGTTTTACAATTTTCATGCTTGGCTTTCAAAACGTAATGGAGCGAGGAAAAAGTTTTTTTCTAAACGCTCAGAGTACCAAAGAAATAAGATGAAAATGAAAATATGAACTTCAAGGAACTGTTGATATTTGAAAGAAGACTACCCCTTAAGCGTTACTTTTTTTGGAGCTTACTAGCAATCAGTACATACGTGTATTTTCTACAATATGTACATTCAGAAGTTGGTTATTGCTCAAGGTAGAGAACTTATATCAATGCTTCAGAAACTTACAAGCTGTGTGACCATACTTGCATTTTCTGCAGGTGAGGTCAAATCTGGCGATAAAATCGAGCAGATTATCTATTGTGAATATTTTATGAGATCAAATATTTCATAGCCAGGATGAAATAGAAATTTCACTCACAGTATGAGGAGAGTATGTTGCTTAGCTATGTTGATTATAAAAGCGTGTCTTTTAGATATTATTCGGTGCTATGTGTGTTCCTACAAGCTGTCTTCTTGTTAGCTGTCTGTATATAGACGTAATATTGTTGTCATGCATGTGCTGACCTAATTATGTCAGGATAGTAAACTGTACTAAGTGTCATAGTGTACGTCTATTTCATTACCTAGCGTAGAATGAAATAATTTTTCAACAAATGAGTTAGCCTGAGAAGATACGGCGGCGATGTGCAAGCCTCGCTTACTGTATCGATGTTATCAACAAATTTTGTGCAATGGGCGCGATTGTTTAATGGACTAATATAATTGTATAGTCCACGTTACGCTGTTACCCTGTCGCTAAACCATCACAATGCATGCCTGTGATATTGTAGACCAGCACGACGCAAATTTAGAGAACGTCAAAAATAATCTGTTCAAGGGATGGTAACATGATCATAAAAATTGCGAAAACAAGAATATACTGTCAATGATGTATAAAGATAGCTTTGTAATATATATTTTACACTAAAACTTCGACCTATAAAGTAAATATACCTAAATTCACGCTGAAGAAAATACGGATTCGAAAACGTCACGCGTCATAAATACAAAGCTTCTTTAGTCAGTCACTGTACCTCCGAGGTTAACAGATGTTGATGGGGGGAGGGGGGGAGGGGCATCCCGGTTTTTTGAAAACTCAATGAGTTTTCATGCTAGAATAAAAAAGACAGTTTTGGAATCCTTGAAATATTCCTAACAAAGCTATGCAGCCGGATTTTCTATTTTCTGTTCAGTTTCTTTTGATATGCGATTTTCGATCGCAAACTAAAATTTAGGAATAGAAGCAAAATTTTCTGTTTTGAGCATCGATAAAAAAATATGAGGGCTAAAATGAAAAATCCGGCTCTATAGTTCTGTTAGGAATGTCTCAAGGATTCCAAAATTGTCTTTGTTTTTTCCTAGCGTAAAAACTCATTGACTTCTATTCAATTTTAGGTGGAAAAGGGACATTTTACCCGATTGGCAAAAAACGTAAAATATTGTTGTGAAATGTCATATAATGTACTTTTTCGCACTATTGACAAAGTTTGAATGTTATATTCACGTTGTATTAGCATCTAAAAATAATATGCATGCATGATTTCACAACAATCGGCACCCAGTTAGGACCCCTCTTTTTGTTTTTGTGCCCAAAACCCCACGAAATTTTAGGACACAAACCAGATTTTTCAACTGGTAATTTGTGGACCGATTGTTGTGAAATTTGCTCAGAGTATATATGCATTTTTGGAAAAGAAACATATTTTGCCCCCACAACCTTTTTGATTTAGGCTTCAGATTTTGAGATGTTGAGAATTATATATATCGCTACATATAGCTATATAGATAAAATTTCTACTACTACTACTACTACTACTACTACATAGATACATTGAAAATTTCAAAAAGAATATAACTCATGGAATTTTTATGCTAAAAATAAAAGAAATGACAGTTTTTGAGTTCTTGAAACATTCCCAACAGGACTATAGAATTGACTTTTCAATTTTTTTGCTATCATATTTATATATACATATATTATCACAGCTCAAAACCGAAAATTTTGCTTTTTCCCTATATTTCAGTAAGCAATTGCAAGTCGCATATCAAAACAAAACGAAAAGAAAATACAAAATACGGCTCTATTGTTTTATTACAGTTGTTTCGTGGAATCCAATACTGTTATTGTTTTTTTTCCTAGCATGAAAACTCATAGTATTCTATTCTTTAGAAACTTCCAAAATATATATTATATGCATTCCCTATCATCTCAAAAACTAAGGCCTGAATCAAAAAAGTTGTTGGAGCAAAATATATATTTTTTTAAAAAATACATATACAATGCAACTCTCAGAACAATCGGTTCACAAATAAGAAAAGTTATCTCAAGGTCCTTTCCATTATGACCCCCCCCCCTGCTCCCTCTTTGGGCCCATCTTTGGAGGGTATAGTGCCCGTACCCCATAATACTTTGGGAGACACTTTCCCACTACCTGTGGATCCTCCTTCAGTAAAAAACGAAATTTTATTATATTGACCAAAATCGACGGGATCCTCCTCCCCCCCCCCCCTTAAACGTCGATCATCTCGCTGCTAATTGAAACACCTTGAATGTCATTAGAAGTATAATTGTGAAAGGTACGACTAAAATTAGCTCACTGTTGGAAGTGTCTAAGGACTGACGTTACGATGTCACAAACATATGACAGCAATCCTGCTGAAATTTGCAACCTAAGGGTAGTTTTTTTTTAGAAAATGGAGAGAAAATAGTTACTATAATACAAAAGGAAGGTTCGATTACATTTATCGTCTATTAGGTGCAATATTAAATTTTGTCATGTTATCACCCCTTTTGTAATAGTGAAATTTTGTCATGTTATCACCCCTTTAATCTAGCTGCACGATGAAAAAATGTTTAACTTCATAACAGAACTTAATACTGTACACAATCTTAAGTTTACATGTGCGATTAGCCAGCAAATGTGCCTCTGTGATAAAATTCTAATAATTAGCTGCAGGGTCTTACAGCAAAGGTAAGACGATATCACTATTTGCATGAGCTCTGATACCGCTGACCGAGCATATGATATAATTGCTGTTAAAATATTGATTTGCTTCTGCACCCACTTGTGACCTATTGCAGTTACAGCTGGCAGTTAAACATCCGTTCAGGATACAAACAGTTTGCGACCCAGTAAACTGTCAACTGGAACAAGCAGAAAACACAATATCTTTGAAATATGAACATGAACTTTTATACAAACTACAGCCATATATTCAAATAAAAGATGGATAATTTCTAAACCGGGATGGTGACTGAAGTACTGTACATAATTTAGCGCTGTAGCATACCGATAAAATGGGCAAAATTCCAGGGACCGAGACCTGTCGATAATCTAAACAGGCATGCAGTGGTCCCATGGAGCCAGCGATGTTTGGCGGAGCACTCAATAGTTTGCATTAATAATGAAGAGAAGAGTCCTATCGAGGTCAGAGGAGACTATGTGAAGGAAACCGCACTTGGGCACCATAAGTGAACTCAGTGTTGGCCTGTTGGGCATTTAACGACTCCGTTTGCCAATTATTGGCAACACGTCACAACTTGATACGCCTCTACACGCAGTAGAACGTGTAATTGTTAGAGTGTTGCTTTCCTGATTACTTTTAGCTATTTAAACACACTCGTAAAGTAAGCGATTGTGCTTACTGAGAATTGTGTCTGCGTCACAAAGTGCACTTATGCAACATTCGTGGTTCAGTTAACTGTCAGGGTGTTGTGGCTGCTCAAATATGTCAGGCAGGGCGCGGAACTGTAACAATAGCAAAGCTCCTAACTGTCTAGACGAGTGCTCTGCGCGCGCGCGTGTGTGTAGGTGTGTGTGTATTAAAAAAGCGCAAAAGAACGATGTGAAGCATGAGAGTTGCAGGAGAGTAAGAAATACCTAATTGCGTCTGCGCTTCATTAAGCTGGGTTCTATTCCATCAAAGCACATCCCGCTTCCGAATGTTTTCTAGATTTCTTGTAAACAACTCGAAAGTGTCCAGCTTTCTGAATTAATTCACTCTAAATTTCAAGAGCTATCCAAAACGTCACTAGGCAGCCGACATAATGGCAACAATTTAGCAAGTCTTTGGATGTACGTAAATGGCGTTTATTGGCCATCGAACACTTTGTATTGCGACTGGCATCAAAAGACCATAGTATGAGCCCGCCATTAGACATATAGAGCAGCTAAAGTTAGTTTGATAGTTTAAAAATTAATGAGAGAGCTCAAAATGATTTCATAAATATAAACTTATCATCATTGTTGTATGAACGCGTTCTTGTCGATTAATTTAACCCTACAAAGGGAGACCCCTAGCAAAGAGTTATAACGGGAGAGGTGAGGTGCAATGTACCTCAGCCTAATGATTTGCTAATAAATTCATTATTTATTGGTATTTCTGATTAAAAATCAGCAGGCATACTCTTCAGACATTCATACATAAGTTGAGATATAATTAGAGTAATCAATTCTGTAAATTATAGTAAAACACCATAAAATGACCTTTTCTAAGAGAACGCTAGAAAGCATACAATCATATACATTTTGTACGATAACAGTGGCAGTTTGCTCACCAATGCAGGCAGTGTGCATGTGTTCGAGAACTGTGGGGCGCTTGCTGTATTACAGGGACTGTACTGTCTACGCACGCAGAACAATCAATGTACTCCGAGTGTACACAACAATATTCATACAATGATTAAGTATACAACGGACTACGGCTCCACTGATGTAGCCTCATTTAGCTAAGGTGATCATCTTTATTATAAATAATGTGTATAAAGCTTCGTTGTCCATCAGTAACTATAACCCTCTGATGAAGTTACATGCAGATACACAGAATAAACGGACCTTGACACGTACGGGGCCGCCGGCCGTACGAATGCAGAGTGCAGTGCACTATCGCGCAGGTCCCCCTTTATAGGGACCACTTATCATAAACTCTATGGTATTTTCACCTATGTATGTATGTTCACTAAAATTTCTTCTCAAAGCATGAAAAATGCCATTTTATGAAAAGACACAAGTTTCCAGCAACTCAACTGAAATTTGAATACAATAAATATACAAATTTCTACGGGGTGAGGTGCGATACACCTCAGGTCTCCCTTTGTAGGGTTAATTATCTAATAATTAGCTACGATCGTTTTTTGGATTGATGATAGGGAAATTTTGAGCAATAAGCCAAAGAGAGGTTATTAACTTGAGGAGTGAAGCCACAAAATCCTTAATGATGTTTGTATGTGAGCAGACTCCTGACGGCGGTCAAGTGTCTTCGGGTAGTGAAGCAGAAGCGGTCGAAGAGGACAATGCTGCTGCAGCAGATGTTGAGGCAGAAGAAATAAATGGGGATGAAACCGGAGTAGAAAACAGTGCCGCTGAAAATGAAGCTCAGTCTGGAGGTTCAGCTAAATCTTCGCACTCTAAAGTCTCGCAGAATGTCACTTCAGCTCACTCGAAACAATCTGGTCCATCCAGCGCCCATTCAGCGTCTCAATCTGCACCTCAATCTGCACACTCTGCTGCCCAATCTGCACATTCCCCAACACAGTCAGCCCATTCGGCATCTAAATCGGCACATTCAGCGGCCCAATCTGCACATTCCCCAACACAGTCTGCCCATTCGGCATCTAAATCGGCACATTCAGCTGCCCAATCTGCACATTCCCCAACACAGTCTGCCCATTCGGCATCTAAATCGGCACATTCCGCTACGCAATCTGCTCATTCGGCGTCTAAATCTGCGCATTCCGCAAACCCTTCAAACCATTCTGCTCACCAATCAGCTGCAGCAGAAGATACCCAGTCCACAAGATCTGCCCAATCTCCAAGCAATGAAGAAGGCAATCCCGCATCTGCAGGAGCTCGTTCATCTCAAGAAAACAGCGCACTTGCTCCAGATACTGGACAGACTCCGGATCAAGAACCTCCCGGAACTTCCAGGCCTGCATCGAGCTCATCGGCGGCTGCAGCTGCAGAGTCACAAGACCAGAGCGAATCGGCTGAGAATGAAACAGCGAGCCCAGCAGAGCCAGCCGAAGCAACTTCTGGACCTAACAGCCCTGGAGATGATCGTAAAGAATCGGCGGAAAGAGGGACCACCGCGGCTTCAGCTACTGAGGCCGCCGACGCTGCTGGAAATGATGCCCAGGAGGAAGGTGGGGAGAAAGATGACGACCAGGGCGCAACTGAAGCGGCTCCAAATGAAGCTGCTGCAGCTGATGCAAACGGCGAAGGCAACGAGCAGGAAAATGCAGTAAGGTTTACCAGCAATCTAAAACCAATACCAATAAGTTACGGACGTGCAATAGCTGTTTGGGGACATTTGTGTCTTCCAGTACCCCAGCAAATGCAGGCAGTTTATTTACACACAGATTTTTAGTGCAATACTGGAGTCAAGAACAGACGCATTGTAAGAACTTTGTACAGTGCCTAAATATGACAGATCATAGTTTTTCATAACTTTTTATGCGTGTTTTCGGACTACTAGTGTTCTGCATATACGGTAGTTTGCAATAATTATTACTAATTGTTCATTCTCAGCCGTGTCTTCTTCAATTTACCTAACTGTTCACACGGCAGGACTATGATATTCTTATCATCAATTCGGACGGGGAGGCCACGGATGATGAGGAAGACGACGTGGCCAGCCAGACCGCACAGGAGCAGACTGAAGAGCAAACGCAGCAAGACGAGACAGCGGAAGCTGACAATGAAGCAGCAGCCACGGAGGGTGGTCCTGAAGTGAGTTATTAACACCCGCGAACGAAGTGAGAGAGGTGATAGTGTTTTCGTTGAAGATTTAAGAATATACATATATTTGTATATGTATAAATATATTTGTAAACACAGATATTCGTTTGTCCACCCAAAAACAGGTAGAAGGAGTTGAGCAATCTTTCATAATTTTTTGTAGGGAGTTTAGTGGGTTGACGTAGATGTGACCCATGCCTAAAAACTAGGCCTAGTTGGCCATCAAAAATGACGGCGTTGAATTTGCCGGCGTTGAATTTGCCTACAACTCGTCAAATTTGCCCCCACCACGGCAGATCGCGTTCTATTTTTCATGTTATTATTAAGAGTTCTGAACGGGGCGCTCTGCTCTAACCTTGTTTGACACAGCAACCATATGAGAAACTAGGATTAGCTGGCCATAAAAAGTTACTTCGTTGAATTTGCCCGCACCGCGGGCGATGGTCTTACGCCACGAGGCGTTCTAGTTATAGACCTTTCCGTATTTGTTAGCTTTAACTATTTAGTGTTAACACGAGCAGCGGCACTAAAATGTTGTAGGCAGGTGAATGGTGCAGAATTACTGAGCTGCCCTTCCAGCACAGGCTATAATGGAAAAAGTAATTGGTTCATTGCCCTTTAGAATAGCTACAGTAATCTAACACTAATAATGACCGTCGTGTGTTTATATACTTACTAGAGGGCCCAGCCGTCAAAAATAACCGCAAAAACTATGTGATTGAGCTTTTTATTGTTCCGATTCCCAGCATTGGTTTTGCTGTATTATAGGTCTCATCCCTGCAGGCCTGATCTTCCATTAGTTGTACTGTACAACCATGAGTTTTGCGCTAGCAAAATATCCCCATACAAGATAGGGCGTGAATATCAGCTTGGAATTGATCAAACGTTAAGCTGCCTTAAGAAAATATAGTTCAGTCAAGAGAATTCACTGGAAATGCCCAGGGCTCACCGTATTGTGGATACCAACTGATTGTTGAACCTCCA
>LQNS02276622.1:5268421-5293167 GCA_001587735.2 Parhyale hawaiensis
AAGAGACTCTTTACTGATATGCGATTGGTGCATCCGATGACTGGCTGACAGCCATAAGAGACTCTTGAGCTTCAACGAGCTAGGCTACTGGCTCCCTCCTTCTCTATACAAGCTCCTTGGCTGCGATGTAAATTCAATATAAAAAGGCGTCTGCTCAGAGTGAAGATGCAACTACTACGATATCATTCAGCAATGAAAGCGGGGATCCAGAGGCTAAGAATCCAGAGGCTGGGGATCCAGAGCCCGGGATCCAGAGGCCGGAGATCCAGAGCTATGTTTGACACCGGTACTCCCAGCGTTAAAATTGTATGGTATCACAACTTGTTTTTCAGTACATGAATTTCCTCCTATTAAACTCTTAACTGCGTGACGGAGAGGCGGACCAACATTGGAGCAAGCAAGCAAGGGAGGTATACTGTAGCTGGGTCTTTTATCCTTATCGACAGACTAATAATTACCTAGTGATTTAACTTCAGACGCACTTTGTCGATTTTACCAGCAGCTCTCAAGAGAAAAATGTTGACCATCCTGCCGACTTTTCACTCTCCTCTCCAGCCTGCGTCGCGTTGAGCAGAAGTTTGAGCAGTTGGCTCCCGTGCTGCAACTGTAACAGAGCTTGTCCTTCAGATATGTACAACTTAATGTAGCTCTTATTAGCATGCATAAATTTGTGATTGATTGAATGAGGGCGAATGAAAAAGAGCTGGAAGCCGTGGCGCGGGACGAAACTGGGAGGCTGTACTGATACTTCTGTGTGTGGGAAGATACAACGAAGTTAGGCAGCATAGTGGATTTATTTATACTAGCTGGACCCGTGAAACTTTCACGGCTTTGCAAGGCCTTTCAGACAGACCCGTGAAACGCTCATATTTTAGCATGGCAACACCACACTTATTCTTCAACACTGGAACTCGATATATTAAGTCCATCCTCTTGTTTGCTAGTAATATCCATAATTCCCTGCATGATCGTGGGAGGATCGTGGGGGACACACTCCCTCCCTAAAACGTTACACGCACCCTTCACTGGAAATGAGGCCCTGAAAAAATGTATTGCTTAGGGCCTAGCTTTTGTGTCTCGCTGCCCCCCCCACCCCTTGAATATTGCTGTAGTCAAACCAGAGTAAGGAGTAGGATGGGTGTGGCTAAGAACGCTAAGCAACTCGGCCAAATCTCACTTAAGCGCGTGGTATAACTTGTCTCAATCAATAAAGTTATATTTATGTTTGAATACTCAAAGTGCATTCGTCAATAGATTGGATTTGGCCTTCCTGCGTTCAATTCAGCCCTCCCCCTAAAGGACTGTGTACGCTGGTTTGACTATAGCACTCTTAGTGCCCACTCCCACATGGAAATTTTCCATGTCCCAAACCGTTCATTCAGAAGAGCCCAGGGGCATAAAATTATTAAAAAGACCTTGCCCAACTGCTCAGGACTGCTGACCTCCGCGTTATATAAGCTAGCAATACCCGTGAAACGTTCACGGTCTGGCTTAGGCGCTTCAGATAGATCAGTGAAACCTTCGCATTGTACCATGGCAATTCCCCATCAACTTCACAAACAACACCGAGATTCGATGTATGATCCACTATATAATAAAACACAGTTGTTGGTCGCTTGCTCCCTTGCTTGCTCCAATGTTGGTCCGTCTCTCCATCACGCAGTTAAGAGTTTAATAGGAGAAAATTCATGTACTGAAAAACAAGTAGAGACACCATACAATTTCAGCGCTTGAAGTACCGGTGATAAATATAGCTCTGGATCTCCGGCCTCTGGATGGGCTCTGGATCCCCAGCCTCTGGATCCTTAGCCTCTAGATCCCCGCTTTCATTGCTGAATGATATCGAAGTAGTTAAATCTTCACGCTGAGCAGACGCCTTTTTATACTGAATTTACATCGCAGCCAAAGTTCGACGCTGGAGGTTCAACAATCAGTTGGTATCCACAATACGGTGAGCCCTGGGCATTTCCAGGGAATTTTTTGGCTGAACTATATTTTCTTAGTGCAACTTAACGCTTGATCAATTCCAAGCTGATATCCACTTCTTATCTTGCAGGGTAAGATTTTGCTATCACAAATCTCATGGTTGTGCAGCTTGCGTTTCATTAATGGAAGATCAGGCCTGTAGGGATGAGACCTATAATACAGTAAAACCTATACTGGGAACCGGAACAATAAAAAACTCAATTACAAAATTTTTGCCGTCATTTTTGACGGCTGGGCTTTTTAGTATCTTATATGACCAGCCTTTTTGCTGATAATAATTACTGAAGTTGCCCCGTGAAATATATTTATAAGTTACTCTGTCTAACTGGAAGCGTGGAATTCATTTGGCAGTAAACACGATCCAGGTTACCAAAGATTTATTCGTAAACATTTCGGCATATAAACAATTAAAAAGAGCTGGCCTGTGGCCGAGAGATAAGTCACCAGCCGTATCACAGATACGCCAGCTTCCCGAACTTAATAAAGCTCGAATTTTCTTGTATCTATTTGTGATGAAGAGCGTGATACAAAAGCTGAGTACGTAGGTACTAGTGCATTAATATATACTGTAGACTAGCTGGACCCGTGAAACTTTCACGGCTTTGCAAGGCCTTTCAGACAGACTCATGAAACGTTCATATTTTAGCATGGTAACGCCACACCACACCACACCCCCCCCCCTAAAAAGTTACACGCACCCATCACAGAAAATGAGGCCTTAAAAAAAAATGTACTGCTTAGGGCCTAGCTTTTGTGTCTCGCTGCCCCCCCCCCCCCTTGCTAGCACTCTTAGTGCCCACCCCCACATGAAAATTTTCCAGGTCCCAACCCGTTCATTCAGAAGAGCCCAGGGGCATAAAAATGATTAAAAAGACCTTGCTCAGCTGCACAGGACTACTGACCTCCGAGTATCATTGGACCAGTGGAATATTTACATAACCTACTAGCACCCGTGAAACTTTCACGGTCTGGTTTAAGGCGCTTCAGATATATCAGTGAAACCTTCGCATTGAACCATGGTAATTCCCCATCAATATCACAAACAACACCGAGATTCGATGCATGATATCTTATACGACCAGCCTTTTTGCTGATAATAATTACTGAATCTGCTCCTGTCTAAGTGGACCTGTGTATTATATTTATAAGTTACTCTGTCTAACTGGGCCCGTGGAATTCCTTTGGCAGTAAAGCACGATACATGTTCCCAAAGATTTATTCTTAACTAGAGCACTCTGAGAGCGCATACCTCCGCCAAGTCAGGCAACGGTAGCAAAAAATTCAAATTGGTTCTGAAACCATAATTTTCTTTGTATAAACTCCAAAATTTAATCATTTGTACCTTTTTATATTAATAAAAGCTTGTTCAATTTTCTTGAAGATCCGTTCATTACTTTTTGAGTTATAGTGTTAACAAACGTTATGACAAACATAAGTCAAACATACAAACGAACAAGCCGATCTGCACCAAAATATGATAATTTATGTCTTTTAACATTACTAACAACCCTTATAAATTTCATAAAGATCCATTAATTGTTTTTTGAGGTTTTGTGCTAACAAGCATAAAAGTAAAAACAGTAACAAACAAACGAACGAACGAACGGATCATTACCAAAATTTGGTCATATACTCTTTGGTATATACCTAACAACTGATATTAATAAGTAGTTTTAGGTAGGTGTTGAAAAACTCAATACCGTAGCTCTTTTTACTCCGTCTGTTTGTTTGTTTGTTTGCCTACCTGTATAGAAATGGTTTTCAATTAGTAGACAAAGAGGATTCATACCTTACGATCCCTGTAAATTTCATCGAAATCGGTTTGTAACTTTTTGAGTTATCTTGGTGACAGACAAAGAAACAAAAAGACCAACGGAAAGACAAACAGCAGACAAACACGACGAAAACATAACCTCCTTGGCGGAGGTAATAATTTCGGGCGTATAAACAATTAAAAAGACCTGACCTGTGGCCGAGAGATTAGTCACCAGCCGTATCACAGATACGAGCGTAAATGCCACGATGATTTCTTGGCAGAAAATTGTTTTCTCCATTTTGGGTTCTTCTGTCAACAGAACAAGTTTTCTCCGAGTCCGAGATCTATTCCACCTTCGAGTATCTTTGATACAAAGCTCTGTATTTATTACAGTAGAAGCAATATCAACTGTGGGCAAAAAAAAACATTGCTAATCGTTAGTTACAACTAGTGGCCCTTGCCGTCATTATAAGATATAAATATAGTTATCAGTACTGTATAATAATTCACGTCGTGTTTTTATTTATTTATTTAATTATAACTATATTATATCATCCTGTCACGCTCTCTGGGAATAAGATAGTAGAAAATTCAGATTTCAAACGGCGAAAAAAAAGTTTGGTACCTTGGAATCTTTTTATTACGTATTAGATAGGGGAAAAATAGAACTCTGTCTGCTCGCCCCTTTTTGGCAAAAAGAAAAGTTGGGTACGGAATCTTTTTCTTTGGTATTAGATACAGGAAAAATGAGGCTTCGGACCGACGGACTGACGGACAGACAGCGCTCTTATTACAGTATAGATTGCTGAGACAGAATGCTGAATTTACATTTAAGAAGCCTTCTAAAGAGTAACAAGCACAGGAGACGGCGGGGGTTTTGGTGAAATGTTAATTTTTTGCCGTCATTTATAATGATGGCACGGGCTACTAGTAAATAAATAAATAAATAAATAAATAAATAAAAACACGACGTGAATTATTATTTAGTACTGATGATTGCAGTTCTTGCTCTTCCAGCTTCTCTTGCCGTTCCCGTGGAGTCTGATAGTCATTACTTTTTCTCTACATCGAAATTATATTTTCTTTTGGTTTACGATGTACACATTTTAGTAGAAAATCAACGAAGCGGNAAAATTTTGTTACGCTGAAGCTATCTCACTGTGTATTCTGGATACGCAGCGGATATGAAATTCAATGATGTTTCAGTGCTTTCTATTATAGTTTTTCTGCATGTCATCTAAGGAAGTGAAGGAGTGTGCTGAAGACGAACTGAAGTGTACTTCTCAGTAGAAAGCACGCATCGCATACCAGTATTTGAGTTGGCCGTCGTAGCGTGTTCCTCTATATGTATTTTAGTAAGGAAAGAACAATCAATGAAGAAGTGTCACCACAAACTTCTTGTGATGAAGAAGAAGCAAGTATAAGAAAAGAAAATTCCGCACATGCCTATATTACTCAAATACATACATATATATATATATATATTATTGCGTGAATTTTTTCACGCACGGGTCCACTAGATATAAATAAAACAGCATTATCAGGTACATAGTACTAATGCTTGAGGCACAGCTTGTTACTACTGTAACATTGCAAGCAAAGAGTGACTATAAATTTATCATCTCATTGTTCCGCCCTCGCCTGATAATAGTAAGCGCTACCACTGGGTATTCATGTTACATGGTTTGTAGACAGGGCCGTTACGGATCACATTTACCAACGACTTAGCTGACTTTTGTGCCCTTATTTAGAGACTGAGAAGGCATTTCCTTGTCCTGATAGTGAGGCTGTCAGTACAGTTTTGAGCAAATTTCATACTTGCTTGAGTTGACCTTTGCACCTTCATAAGCTGGTGAAATATGTCAAGCTACAGTAGATTATACGTAGGCAGACAGTTGGCTTCTGCTTAAAGTTTGACCAAAGCGTGTTACAATATAGGGGAAGGGGAGCGATAGCTATGAGACAGCTGACGTTTGACCTCTACAGAACATTGACCAAGCTTCATGATATTTCATCGCATATATTACATAGTGTTTATAACTCTAAGGTGATCGATAAAATTTAACGTATCTTGATGCACAAAGTTAATATTTCAAGAAATATACTCAGATTGTTTTGCTATTATCAGTGCCCCTTGCAGCAAGCAATGACGATAAAGCCTCGGCACCTCTTTAGTGCTGATCCTTGTGGCCTTGATTCTTTTGTTAGGAGGATGCATTGAATACACTGCAATAACAGGTTTATCTTTCTTCCAAGTTAATATTGTCCAGTGCTACCAAGTCTGTTTTGTAGAGAACAGAATTTTTCCACTGCAGCTCGAACTGCGTCATAGTACGTAGATTACTTCTATTGCAAAAAAAGAAGAAACAGCGATTAATGATACATCATACCACAGGCACAGCCTGGATATAGAGAAAATATGCAATAGGTCGAGCTGCTTCTGAGTCATATAAAAAATTTTGCATAAAGCAATACAGTGAGGTCCAGCTCTCCTAGGCCACGGAGGAGGGGCACGAAATGTTTATTAAAATAAATATTCGAGTCATTTGGGAGCAGCCTCTCTTGTATGCATGATTGGGTAAAAATAATGCCATAGAAGATATTAACCATAATTTATTTGTTTTCTCCAACTGTCAAGGTTTAAAAATAATTTCTTCGTCAGCAGTCTGATGGAAAAGTTGGCCACTGCTGCAGTCTTCGTAGTGATGCTCGTGCTTAGGTTCTTCCATGGTGCTAGCTGATTTATCTATCGTTGCTGCGGCGCGTTTCGACCAAAACCAGTGGTTATCTTCAGGCAAGAGGGTGTATCATGGAATGTGCGCTGAGTGCTGTCAGTTAAAATCTGAAATTATACGGTACGATGATCTATGTTTGTAAACTTTGGGAGCGCGTATGCATCTTGAAGCTCGTTGCTGAGTGGTCGGTGAGCCGCGGCGAGCGGCCAGTCTAATGGCTAGTATGTAGCAGATTCAGGCGTTCAGCTGTTCTCTGTGCAGTTTAAGTAACCAGCTCGTTCCCGTTGTTTGTCCATTGATGGTTGGCTTTAACTTTCTGACGAGATGAGATTCCATGATCTGCAGGCGCTGGTTGCCGGTGGTTCGATGCAGTGTTTTGGTTCCTGTTACAAGCATTTCTCTGGTTAAGTTAGTGTCGTGGTACTGCTGGCTGTGTGTTCGAATTCCTCCGGATTGCAGATGCACTGTGAGTCTCCTTGATAGCGTTGTTGTGGTCATGCCGATGTACGAAGTATTGTAGAGCTCGCAGTTTCCATTAGAGCAGACATATTCATACACGACATTTGTTAGCTTAAGGTCCGGTTTTTCTGCGTTGGGGTTGTTGCGCATTACGAGGGTGCTTATGGTTGGGCTCTTACAGACAGTGAATTAATATTTTTAGCTTATCATTTCTGTTGATACATCTGGATTTGTTCTTGATGATTTGTTTCAGCACTCGCTCATTGGTTTTGTATGACTGTGACATTTGGCTTTGGTAAAATACGGTGTGTTTGGTCGTAGGGTTTGTATCGGAGGTTTCACTATTTTTCATTGCATTGTCCAGATAGTTTTTCAGAATCTTGTTGAAGTGCTCGTTGGAATACCCGTTGTTGATTAGTGCTTGCCCAATTTTTCCCACTGCTTCATGAAAGAGATTCCAGTTAGAAGAGATCGTGTAGCTACGGTGAATCAATGCCTTCATGGTACCGTCTTTATAACGCTGCGGGCACTCGCTAGCTGCATGCAGATATATCCCGGTCTTGGTCTGTTTCTGGTTTAGTGATGTGATGACCACAGTCTTCAACGCGTCCTATCTGTTTTTTTAAAGCGTGTCAGAAAATGGATAGATAAACAAAAAAGTAAAATAAATAGAATAAATAAATATACAAACAACTATATGCAAACAAATTAATATACATATAAACAAATAAATGCACTTCGGTATTAATTTTGCTGTATGTGAAGAATGGCGCTTCTGTTATGTGGAATTTCCACAGGTTTCGGCTAGTGTATATAACATACAAGCATACTTTGATCTCTATTATCATTGTGCTTTGATGATTTTTTGGTCACGTCGTTATGTTTTTACGAAATCACTCTTAACGGTGCTAACTCAGCACTAATTTAGCTAGAAAGAGCTGTAACTGCAGGCTAATTAGTCAAGCGAAGCATAACCGGCAACCTTCATCGAAGAAATTGAGAAAATTCTTTTCAGGTATATTGCAAGGTTGGCATCGATCCTCTAGTTATCTATTGTATGTTTTTCAACGTCGCATCACTTTCATTATACCGCTGAATGCAATGTAATATCTCCGAGACCATACCCAATACGCACCTTCTCCTGGTCGCTCACCTCTCCAAGCAATAATTGAGCTGAGGTCTCGCGTCGGAAGGTAATAACTTATACGAGATGCTGCTGGACTGATTAATCTTCTGGACGTCCAGCCAGACTCTCTGTAGCTCCCTGGAGGTGCTTAGGGGACCGGCCTAGCCAGGTTAATTAACCTGACGTCCACAGAAGCTTATGCGGAAATTTGCATACTGCAGCATTACGGTAATTAATGAATTTACTTGGTGCTTTAGCCTGCAAGTGATAGTCAGGCCGGCAAGTGGCACCATGGACTTCAAAGATTATGATAGTTTACTGCTGTGTCCTCTTATATTGAGAGGCGATGTTGCAATAAGACAGTTTTGCTGTTGAGTGTAATAAAGCAGCAGGGATTTTATATTTCGAAGCATAATTGTGGAGTGGCTGCACTTGCCATAACAACTCTGTGAGCGCTAGCCTCTGTGTCTACTCTATAGCGCATAAATTATATTCTTATGTATCAACAAACGGCAAGTACTGGCATACGTATCTGTTATTAAACTTCATTTAGCTGACGCAGTAAAATATGAGTGTTATTTATATTGTACGGGTTCATACGTAAATGTCTGTCATATCATTATAGTCTAAGGCCGCGGTTTTCACCCTTTTCTATACCTGGCACACCCAGGAGTCTTTTAATATGTTCTCGGGCTGCCAACAAAATTACTAACTCATATGACGATAAAAAATAAAATATAATACAACACCTTTATTCCAATTAATTTTTAAAAGTTACATAATCCAAGATTTTGCATTTCCTAAAAAGTCATCTCACCCCCCCCCCCCCTAGTCTAATGCATGTTCAAGTGAAAAAATTATATTTTTGTACCGTCCTCATGCGGCATTAAAAATATATGCACAATGCCATTCCTCTGCCCAATCTGAGCATTAAACAGCTCTCTTCAAACTCAGCGTATAAATCTGCAACTTCGGATATTTTTTATTGCCATTATTATTCCAAAAGGTCCATAAGTTTGCTCTAGAGCGGAAAATATTATGAGTGTAACTTAAAATTTCCGCTATAGTGAGGGGTGCAGAGCTTCCACCATGGTGCAGCACTATGCGAGTCGTGTCTGCTGTGCTGCTCTTGCTTTGGTACTGTGACTACTCTGTGCTGTCTTCACTTATCTACCCAGCTCATTTCTCAGTTCCCCAAAACTACCCATTTACTATAAAGTAGCATGACCCGTGGAAATTCTACTGTTAATGTATTTAATTACTTTTGTTTGACCTAAGGCAGTGCTCCTAATTTAATATAACCCGTCTAAACTAATGTCTGTTACTTTACCTTGACGAACTCCGTTTAATGTAACGCAATCCGTCTACCTTAACACACCTTGTCTAACCTATCTTAGCACTCTGATTTCCTCTACGAATGTCGTAAACGTTCTATCAGTAAAGAATTTGCACTTGTATCTTGAAGATGATATATAAAGATATGAAGATAATTCTTGCACGATTCTCCTATGTACTTACACGCCTTTCATAAGCTACATTTCCTATAGTTTACAGTTAATTTAGTCGTTCATATTCTTATAAACTTTCAGTTTTTGATGGGGTATGCAATATTTTCACACTATGAAGAGGCCCATGGATATTGAACGGTAGCCATCATTTTCTGCTTAATTTGTTGCCATAGCTGTAAAACACTGTACGACAGATTTGTCCAACTTATTCAATAACAGCGTCTTGTGTTACCGCAACTCCCTGTTCTCAAAATGTCATTGTTTTTCCTCAGACAGCTCACTTTCACTTCAAAAAATACTTCAGAGTCGAAATGTCCAAAACTGCCCACTTTGTGCTCCCGTGCTGTATCCTAACTAGAAATTTGGCTCTATTAAGAATGTCATGACTCACGAGATACAGGCAAAGTGAATATAAGATGCCGTGAAATAGGTACAATTGAAACTGGCATATGTGATGCATGTAAAATAAACTCCATGTCGTCACTTCGCAACTGACAGGAAATTTTTTAGGCTGAGAAAAAAAGCACATCTATAGTTGAAATTCCTTTCAGTTAAAATCAGAGCTTTTACGAGTTGAATTTTCTCTTATTACCTCCGCCAAGGAGATTATGCTTTTGTCATGTCTATGTATTTGTCTGTCACCAAGATAACTCAGAAAGATATTGATGGATCGTAATGAAATTTACAGGAATTGTTAATAATGATACAATACATGAATAATTAAACTTTGGCAATGATTGGTTTGCCTGTTTGTTGCTTAACTAATGTTTGTCAGAATGGCTATAAGCAGCATAACTTAAAAAGCTATGAAAGGATTTTCAAGAAAATTACAGAAGCTGCTATTGCTATATTTTAGAGTTTTTCTGACTTTTTGTCTGTCTCTGTCTTTTTCCGTCCAAGATAACTAAAAAAGTTATGGATGGATCATTACGAAATCTACAGATTGTTAGGCATGTTGAGAGTAACACTTTGATTAACTTTCGATGAAGATGCGTTCAATAGTTTGTTTGTTTATCTGCCTCTTTTTACTTAGTAACATAGCTCAAAAAATTATGAACGTATTTTATGAAATTTACATGAGTTGTTAGGTATATCACGAAGAGTTAATGACCAAAATTTGTGATGATTTGTTTGTTCGTTTGTCTCTCTCTGTGTTTGGTTTTATGATTGTTAGCAAAATGACTCAAAGAGCTATGAACTGATATTTATTAAATTTACAAAGGTTCTTTGGTATTTTACGAGGTGTATATGATCAAATTTTTGTGATGATCAGCTGATCTGTTTATGTGTTTGACTAATATTTGTCAGCAACATAGCTCGAAAAATTATGAACGGATCTTCAGGAGAACTACAGAAACTGTTCTTACTATCAAAATGCACAAATGACCATATTTTGGCTCTAATAAAAGGAAGCATAGTTTCAGAACCAATTAGAGTTTTTCGTTAACTTCGCTTTGCTTGGCGGAGGTATACACTGTCAGAGTGTTCCAGCTAACACCGTTTCCTTTCTTAATGAAGTGTACTCTTTCAAAGAGACAATAATTAACTGTTTACTTGAATTTACAAAAACAACACTCCTATGTAGCAAGTATGCATAAATGCATGGCATCCCTGGGCCAACCCTGACTATTCGTAACTCTACAGTTCTGCCCGACCCAATGTCGAGCTAGTGAGGCCCTCCTGTACTATAACAATTATGAATCATATGCTTTAGGGGCATTTTACATGCGATGTTATCTGCGAGCATTTAGCGTCGCCTTTCTTCCATTGCTACCTAATTACCTCCGCCAAGGAGGTTATCTTTTCGTCGGGTTTGTCTGACTATTTGTATGTTATTCTGTTTGTCTGTCCCCAAAATACCTCAAAAAGTTTTCAACGGATTTTGATGAACTTTACATCAGTTGTTAGGTTCGTCACGAAGAGTAAATAACTAAATTTTTGTAATGATTTGTTCGTACTTTTGTCACTGTTTTTAATTTTATGTTTGTTAGCACAATAACTCAAAAAAATTAAAAATGGATGTTTATGAGACTTATGGGAGTTGTTAGTAATGTCAAAAGACATAAATTATTAAATTTAGGTGCAGATTGATTGGTTCATTTGTATGTTTGACTCATGTTTATAATTATGTTTGTCAGCAGCATAACTCAAAAGTTATGAACGGATCTTCAAGTAAATTGCATAAGCTGTTAATACTATCAAAAGCCACAAATGATTAGCTATTGTAATTGATACAAAGAATACCAGGGTTTCGGAGCCTATTTGAATTTTTCGTTATCGTTGCCTCGCTTGGCGGAGGTGTGTGCTGCTAGAGTACTCTAGTTCTACTTGTCGCCATCAAGAAGATTTAAATCAATTTTGAAAGTAACTTGTTATACCTTCTCGAATTGGTGAGCCAGCACTATTAACTTCTCCTCTAGCTTAACTAAGTTCTGTAGCTAACTGAAGTGGAGAGTTCCGTATTCTAGAAGCATTGAGATGGGTTCTTATGACAGTATTTTTGCTGCATCCAAATGCATTGCTGTGTCCGTTTAAACAGTAAAAAATTCACAGTTTTCGGACTTAATATGATATACTTCAAATTTGATGATAAATCCAATAGATTGTAACACTTGCTAAGCCATACGGCTCGATGGCTGACATTTGTATATACTTATTTAATTGTTTGGTAGACTCACAGTTACAGCCCAGTTGTTTACAGTAGGAACAAAACACTGGCGCGCGGAGCTGAGACCACGCGGATGTCTACTGCCGCGTGTGCCCACTCGCTCCTAGGTATTTTACGTCACAAAAATAACCTCGGGAGAACACATGAAATTTATGGCTGGACGAGTCTCAAATTTTGCCAGGCCGCTGCAATAAATTGGCTGAGGACGCATACGATAGCGCTACTTCCTTGCCCCCCCCCTCTCGCACTGCAGCTTATTGCGCTCACTCGCATCATCTCCAAATGGTCTTGGTATTCCAATAAGTAAAGAATTTCTTTTATATTTTGCAGGATGCGGCGGACGACGAAGAAAATCCAGACGTGGAGGATAAGGTGAATTGCATTGCATACGTGAAAGATTTTCTTTCTTATATAAGAGGCCTATAGCTATACGTCAGACATATCTATCACTTGCTTCTTTCGGGTGTTGTTTCTATAGTACGTGTATAAGGAACTTTTTGGAATGGCATCGTTTGGAGCTTTAGAATATATAGCTAATAATGCCTGCGCAAATATTCATTGTATGACCTTGCCATATGTTCTTGTCTCAAGCTACAGGTCTACCGAAGAGCCGAAGCTCTGAAAAAACTATAATGGCATCTCAGTAACTTGCAATGAGGTATTTTGATGTAAAGAAATGACAGTATTGAAGTGTTCGAATAGCTTGAGAAGTAAAGGTAGCCGTCGACAAGCTGGCACTTAGCAAGGATTATGTATACCCATAATATCAGTCTTCCAAGCTTAGCTGTAGGTAGAAAAAGAAGTTTGAGAGACGTGGTGTAAGGTTAAGTTAATGGCTCGCATATTGGTATCAACTGAATCTTTTATTTGAGGCTTATTTGCTGACAAAATCAGCCGAACACTTGTAATCGTAGGAAAGAAAATAATCATTCATACTTTCGCAAGAGAAATCTAATTCTTTATCATCTTTATACATCGAAAGCGCTCGGTACTGATTACTTTTACCTCTACATTTCATAACATTGTATTCCTCTATAGCTGTCTATTGATTATTGGTTCGGCGCTAATTAACTGCAGAACTGCACTGCAGCTCTAATCACATCTTACTTTCATAGGAGCATTTCACGGATTCACGAGCATAGCAGCACGCTGGCTGCCTGTAAATGGCTCTAAATCCCCTAAATGGAGTGGGCTTTATGCAAAGTGGCATTAAATCAAGCGGTGTGACAGTTCAGTCTCCTATGAAACAGTCAATTATCGCATAGCATTAACTCAGTCGGTGTCGTGTGCAGGGCATGCAGAGCGAAGCAGCACAGCAGCAACAGCAGCAGCAGCAGCAGCAGCAGCAGGCCGCTCCCCCAAATCAGGTTAGCCAGAATTGCATTCTCCTGATATTGCTGATAATAGATACCTGGCCTCGCTGGCACCTGGCTTCATCGGCTGACTGTAAGCAGGCAATATTAGGTTGCACTGTGCGCAGATTAGAATTGGATAGCTGTAATTAATCGCAGGTACTGATGCTCCCGGACTTGCTTTGTGTGAAACAAAGATTGCACTGCAACAGTGGGGTCTATCTGGAGCTGGGTTTTTGACACAGAGAGCTGCAGCAACAGATTCTCTTTCACTTCAGCTCCTGACGGAAGCTGTGAATAAAGGACAGATAAACTGTGGTCAGTGAGACAGGAATTACCTGGGCTGAGGCCTCAGTCAGCGTGACTGCTCTTCCTATGGGCCAGGGTTCACCTGCAGTGTACAAAAAGTGATGCATTCAATTTGAAAATCAGTCTGTGCTGTTGCTAGGCACCATTCTAGCTGCTCTTTTATAATGCCGAAGGAGTTTCGTAGTATTGTACTCCAGTGCTGACGGACTATGGAAGACGACTTGGCAGGGCCGGGCAACGCCCTGCCGTTGTCATGGTAGCTTGCTAACTGTCTCTTCTCGCGGCCGGCTCTCCCCAAGTCCTCTTGCCTCTGTCAAAGTCCGGGGAACGTAGTGCATCTTGGTAACAAGGTTAAAACCGGTGGCATGTTTGCGATATAATATTCAGATATTATCAATTTCAGTCAGTGACTGTATATTGACTGTAGCTGTATAATTATCTTAAAATGAAGTTTTACTTAATTTTTAGCTGTATATTTGTTTGATTTTAAGAAATTGCCTGTTACTTCGCCAGCCTCAATGATAGTGCGATGTAGTGAATAATGTTCTCAGATTATGACATTTGGTAGATGTAACTTCATGCACTAATTTGTACAGCGACATTCATTAGAAATAACAGCAGAAAACCATTGCATTCATGATCATGTTCTTCTTGTTGGTGGTATCTATGTTCATATGAATATCTTACATACACTTGAGCATTGTTGAATTTCTGCTGAATGGAAGAACGGTGGATTTTGTTATTTTTATTATATTGGAAGAGCACCACAAGTCTAGTTAGTCCCAAATATATCGGAGTTATCTTGACTTCAAATTGTGATGCATAAATGAACATAGTCTTGAGAATCGTATCTGCTGCCTTGCAGGCCTGCTCTGTCCTACAGAAAAAAAGAGGTATTTAAAATTATTATATTTTTCCAGTGTGGCCTGATGTGTGAAATGAAGCTATTAAATCATTAAACCTAGTAAACTAGTTTTTCGAAGGTGTAGAGAACTTCAACTGGATTTTACAATCCAGATGAAGTTCTCTGCACCTTCGAAAACATGGAACCTGGATGTCCGCTATTTCAACAAACTATTAAACTATGTAATATCCTGACTATAACATTGCAGTGATGGGATATTGACTGATTGAATATTTGTTGATAATTTGCTCGAGATGAAAATGAGCGTGCAGGTAGGCTGCAGAGAACAAACGGCAGGTCTAGTATGGCATGCATGAGGCTTCCGTTTTACATTACTACAATGTAAATGACGGACGTTCAGCTGTTCAGTTGATATGTTTGTGCGGTCTTTCCATGTCGTACAATTATTATATTTTATGTGTGCCCTTCCCAAGCGTAATTGAAAACTACACAAACACTTCAAGATCGCAGAGTTCCACCAAGTAACGCTATACTAACGAAAATAAAAAAATGAGATTATTCCCAAGCCCAGTATTTCTTCTGCTCATCAACAAAATTTAATCACCTTTTTTTGGGATTATTTCTGTTAGTTTCTGTAACTTTTAGGACGATCCGTGCCTAACTCTTTCAGTTATTTTCTAACTAATAAAAAAGAAACAGAGAGGCAAATAGAAAAACAGATTATCATCAGAAATTGGTCATTTGTTCCTTGTAACATTTCTAAGTTTTCTCAAATTTCGTGATCATCGGTTAATAACTTTATTGAGTTATGTTGCCAAAAAATGGATCGACAAACAAATAAACTGCTCAGCGGATCTTCACCAAAAGTTAACAATCTATTCCTTCTGATACGCTTAGCAATCTTTGTGATATGATGAAGATCCGTTCATCACGTTTTAAGGTATGTTGCTGGCCGACACGCAAAAGAGTCACAGACAAATAGACCGACGCCGACAAGACATAATCTCCCAGGCGGAAGTAATAAGGAAAGTATCAGCAGTGTCACGTCCTCTAAATAGAAGAGTTGGTTCTGTCATTGTTACAATTATTTGCTTTGATAATAGAAAATTTAAAATTCGCTTGTGTAAACGTAATATATATATATATATATATATTATTTTGTGGGTGAATATACGATGATCGAGTAATTGCATTTATAGTGGTTGTGTGATGCAATTTTGGTGCAATTGCAGGGAGAAAGTGAGGCAGGAACCTCTTCAGCCGATGCGGATGCAGCACCTCCCAGCACCGCGGTATGTTATTCTGCCATCGATGCCCTCATTTGGATCTAGAAAAGCTATTCTGATAAGCTTCCACATGTTCGGAACTTCAGCCTTGGTCGCTTGATCTGCTACTATAGCAGACTTTCAGGCGTTAATCATAAAACAATTGCGCTTGAGACTACCTTGAATTGAATCCTCCGATGAATTTAAAGCTTATCAGCTTAAAGTCTCTCGATCGCAGTGGGTTGAGCATAGCCCCCTAGGGACAGTAGGTCGACAGAGTTGGGCTATTCGCTCAGGTATACAGACTTCTTAATTGGGCTGTCCACCCAAAAAGAGGTAGAAGGAGTTGAGTAATGTTCTTGATT
The DNA here is from genome assembly GCA_001587735.2 of Parhyale hawaiensis. NCBI lineage: Eukaryota > Metazoa > Arthropoda > Malacostraca > Amphipoda > Hyalidae > Parhyale > Parhyale hawaiensis. The sequence continues at coordinate 5,284,816 of LQNS02276622.1, forward strand.
TTTTGCAAGCAGTCTGGTGGGTGAACTTAGATGTGACTAATGCCAAAAAACTAGAAATAACTATAACCATCAAAATGAGGGTGATGAATTTTGTTGTCTGTCTACCAAACAAAAAAAGACAGAAGCAGCTAAGTCCTATTAATAATAAGTTTTTGTAGGCAATCGGGTGGGTTGACTGAGATGTGAAAAATGGCAAAAATCTTGAGTTATCTGGCTATCAAAAATGTTGGCGTTGAGTCTGTAACTCTACCCAAAAATAGGCAGAATGAGTTGAGCAATGTTCATAATTATTTGTAGGGGGTCAGGTGGGTTGATGTAGATGAGAGTAATGCCAAAACTGATAGTAGTGCGTTACATCTAGCGACACAGGGGGCTTGCCATTTGCATGGGATGCACGCTAGGATTTGATGCACTGCCAGTGCCCGTTCGCAATCGGAAGAGTCAAGAAGTGGTCGGAAGGGATTGGTTTTTTGTACGTTTCAAAAATGAGGGACAATTTCGCACACAGGTGTGCTCTCCAGTTATGTTTCAGACTCTGGCAAGTTCAGCAGGCCAATGGAGACAGACTTGTATGAAGGCGCAGGTTTACAGGCAGCTAAGATACTCTCAGCAGGCCGTAACTCAACTTAAGATGAGCATTGCAGCGGACGACCTTCAACTGCTAAAGATGATGAAATCATCGAACAAATTGGGTTCTTCTTTGTTCTAACAATCGATTGGTCAGTGGGCTCGGCGAGGAGTTGAGTTGAACTTAAGGCACACAACCACTTATCAGATTTTTTTTTTCACGAACTGGCGATGAGGGAAAGTCTACACGGAAATGGCTTCGAAAAAATTTCGCAGGATCAAGAAGACAACTGGACGAAAACGAACATTGAAGTTCCGGAACGGATTGAAAATTCCTTCACTTCATAGAACGTGTAATGAGCACTGTGTCCTGGTCTGAAAAACATTGAAAAACGCACTCTGTTCGAAAGTGTTAACACACGCCTTCACAACTCAATCAATCAAACTGGTTAGAGGTACTGTAAAGTCGATTCGACCGCACCATCAACCGGAAAACCCACACGCACACGTTTGTATTGAATATATAGGCCTACTGGCCCCATAGGAGTAAGTGCGGCTGCAGCAGACCATGGGTCATCAGGAACTATTGCGCAAATTTGACAGAAGGTTCAAATGACTCACGCTCCCCTCCCCCTTCATCCCTGAGAAAGGCAAGTACCCCCAAGGCGCTCTGTCTGCAGGCCCATCCTTGCCGAGTCAGCACACCTAGATCAGCAAAGAGCTCGCGTACCTGGGTTGGCCTCGAACCTGCAATACAAGGAGTGTGAGCTGCGAACGTTAGCGCTCTGCTATCGTGGGCACAACCAATCGCTTCTGACCACCAGTAATTTTACCAACTTCAAACGCCTACTGGCTTCGATCCAGTTGTTGGCCTGCATCCCATTCAGGTAGCAAGCCACATGCGTCGTTAAACCTAACGCGCCTCTTACAGTCTCATTTCTTTATTTACACACCTTGTACGCGCCAATCGGAAATCATGAGTAAGGAATAAAATTGACTCGTGAAGATGTGGACCTCAGTGCAGTCTGCCTCAACCTTCTGGGGTTATAAATACAAAACAATATTTCACAGTCACGTTACCTTACTGAACCTATACCAGACAGTGTCTGATGCTTTCTCTTATTTTGCTGCCACATTATGAACAGCTCAGGTCAAATAACCAGCTAATATCTGTATATATCCATTACGTCCATCACCCCACTGGGTACTTTACCTCAGGTATGGGAAACATTACTTTAGCTCTACAAAACTACAGTATACAAATTGCTCACTAGGAAGTTTGGTAAGCGCTAATTTATTCCCTTATGGGAATCTTGCCTCGATGTGCGCATTATAGCGATGAGCAGATGAGAAGTGCTAGGATATCACCAGACTGGAGCTGAGTGACAAAAAGCTTGCACTGACTTGAGTATTGGAAAGTACTTCGAGTTTCTCAGCTGCTCTCTACTGTGACGTTTCTTTATTTTACAGAAAAAGTTGGAGCCGTACGAGCAGTTAGTGCAGGTGATCAGGAGCGGGAGTGAAGAGGAGCAGTTCGTTGCCGTGAAGCGGACCAGGAAGTTGCTCTCTAAAGACGGCGGCACGCCTATTGACGAGTTCCTGAGGACGGGTGTGCTGCCGCCTCTTAAGGCCTGTCTCGACAAACATCACAAGTAAGCTAATGCAAGTGTAGGACTAGTCATGGTGTAAATTTAGTCAAGTCTTAGTTGTGAAACTAGTTCAGGCCTGTCTCGACTAACATCTCAGATAAGCTATTGGAACTGCAAGATTACTGATAGGCTACAAAGTAAGTTAAGCCTTACTTTTCAACAAGTTACCGTCAATTCAGATTTCTGAAAACTTTTTTATTTACCGACTGATTGTTCTGGTATTAGCATAGTATATGTAATTTTGAAGAAGAAGAAGCGCATTTTGCTCGTGTAACCTTTTTGATTTTAGCCTTAATATTTTGAAAAATGGAGAAAACAATTTTTTCTTTAACGGAAATTTAAGAAGAATAGAAGTCTATGAGTTTTTACGTTAAAACAAACACTAAGACAGTTTTGGAATCTTTTTAACATCCCTTACATAGTGACCGAACCACATTTTCCTTTTTGTTTTCTTCTGATATCAAATTTTGATTACTAACCAAATTTTTCAAAAAATGTAAAATTTTCGGTTTTGAACTGTGATAAAAAGAAATTAAGGGTAAATATTGAAAATATCTCTTTGTTAGTTTGTCAGGAATCATTCAAGGATTATAAAACTGTTTTTATATTTACTTAGCGCGAAAACTCATTGACTTCTATGTATTCATTTGTGAGTAAAAAATCAAATTCTACCGGAGAAGCAAAAAACGTAATCATTGTGGTGAAATGTCATATAAGACACTTTTTTGCTCAATGGACGAAGTTTGAATGTTGTATTCTTGATGTGTTATCATATAGAAATGATAAGAATGCATAGTTTTTATGGAACTTACCTATAAAACACTAAATTACTTAATTCATATTTTGTTATTTGTGTACTCACAATGGGAATCAACTCAGATTTCAGAAAATCTTTTTTATTTCTGAACTGATTGTGCTGATATTTGCACAATATGTCTAATTTTGAAAAAAGAAACACATTTTGCGCTGTATTTTTTTGTTTTGGGCTTAGTTTTTGAGAAAAGGGGAAATTTTTTTTTTTTACGGAAATTCTAAAAGAAGAGAAGTCTATGAGTTTTTATGCTAGAACAAAAACTAAGACAGTTTTAGAATCCTTGTAACATTCCTAACAAACGAATGGAGCCGGATTTTACATGTTCTTTAAATTTTCTTTTGGTGTGCAATTTTTCATCACTAACTAAATTTTTCAAAAATGTAAAATTTTCGCCTCTGAATTGTGATAAAGGGAAACTGAGGGTAAAAATTGAAAATGTTATTAGTTTGTAACGAATCTTTCAAATATCCTCAAAACTGTCTTTTGTCTAGCATGAAAACTCATTGCCTTCTCTTCATTTTTAGGTGGAAAAAACAAGTTGTACAAAAAAAAGTCATAATTTTGACCCCCTACCCCTCTTTGGCCCCCCCTTTTTTTTTCTTGGGGGGGGGGGGGTTACAGTGCCCGTCGCCCCCCCCCCCCAAAAAAAAAGAATTTGTGATATAAAATCCCATTGCCAAATATCCTTTATCAGACAAAAAAATCATATTTTTGTCCCATATTCCCCTCTTTGGGCCCTTTTTTGTGGTTGTTATAGTGCCCGTAGCGCCATAAAAATTTGGGACCGTTAGCCCACCACTACCTGAGGATCCTTGTCCAGCAAAAAAAAAAGATAATTTTGACCAAAATCGGTGGGTTGAGCCTCTTAGGGCCTGTCTGGACAAGCATCATACCTGAACTAGTAGAAGTGAAGTACTATAGCGATAACCCAAAGTAAGTGAAGTCGTATTAGTTAAGCCAGCTAAGGCCTGTCAGGATAAGTATCGCAAGTGAGCTATCGGAGATGTAGGACTAGTGTGATACAAAGCTAGTTAGAGTAGTTTCTGTACTCCGATGGTTTGCAATGAATACATCAGCGTGGCCACTCTCATTAATGTGAATGATCAATACCTGAAATGATAAAATGAAGGTAAGTTGCTTCAACTGAAAAATGTTAGTGTCGGTAGACCTGGATAATAAATAATAATATAATTGTAGGGCATGGTGAATACACTATATTTGTTAATTATCACCCGCGAGCGAAGCTAAGAGCAGTGACAATGTTTTCTTTGAAGATTTAAGTATATTTGTAGATACAAATATATTTGTTTGCTTGGCCACCCAAAAGAGGGAGAATGAGTTGAGCAATGTTCATAATTTTTTTTTTTGCAGGGAGTCAGCTGGGTTGACTGAGATGTGAAAATGCCAAAAGTCTAGAGTTAGCTGGCTATCAAAAATGACGGCATTGAATTTATCACGTTCGCGGGTGATGGTCTTACGCCACGAGGCGTTCTAGTTTACGAATACTTATGTCTTAAAAGTGTATAATTTAGACTAGGGTGAAATCTATCCTTCCGATTGGTTTATAGCCTGTGGCACAGTGACTTCACTAGACAGTTTGAAGTATAGAGCATCACTAACCCAGATATATCATAGTGCTATTTTACGTTCGCCACCTCACGTGACGTTTCTGTTATAGTGATTTTTTTATTTGAGCCGTAGCTTGTGACCAACGGGAGAACCCAAAGTAATTTATCTCGTAGTTCAAACATAAGCCACGAGTTAACGTTCCTGTAATTCTTCCAGCCCACAGCTCCAATTCGAAGCTCTGTGGGCCCTGACGAACATCGCCAGCGGCACGCCTCAACAAACCAAAGCCATTGTCGGTAAGACTTTCGATACCTTAACTTATTATTTTGCTTCTTTTGAAAGACTGCAAACATACCATAACTGAAATGATGTCTTGTATGCTCGTGTTATATGAGCGTCTTTTTAATGTTTCCCGGTTGCCGTGTAATTTTAGATTCCATCGAAGCTTCGAGTGTCACGATATCGCTGTACTAAATGCTCAGCAGCATTGTATTGCAAACAATCCACGCTAAATCTCTTGCCAGGCTGTTGCTCACCCACATACTTTGGTATCTGTTTGTGTGGAGTGGATGTTGCTGAGTTACACTGTTGATACCTAACTGTGCGCACTTGATTGCTCATCGTAATAAATTCCTGTGTCATTTTCAGGCATAGACTAGTAGCTGTTTTTTATCTCATTGGAGTGCAGTCACACTAAGTCCGAGTAGTAGATTCTTACAAACTTTNGTGGAGTGGATGTTGCCGAGTTACACTGTTGATACCTAACTGTGCGCACTTGATTGCTCATCGTAATAAATTCCTGTGTCATTTTCAGGCATAGACTAGTAGCTGTTTTTTATCTCATTGGAGTGCAGTCACACTAAGTCCGAGTAGCAGATTCTTACAAACTTTCAACGAAATTTAATGTAGATACTGAACAGCTGCTTCCACTTTAGTTCAAGAGAACGGGCAAGCTAAAGCCTTCGATATCAAGTATGGCTACGAAAGTTTATGACTACTTGAAAATGTAAAAAATACCGTTTTAGTGATGACTAAATAAACTCCTTCGACTATGGATCAGTAATTCATAAAGGTTAAAGGTGTGAAAGACGAAAAATACCTGCTGAAGCAAGTTATTAAGAAATGTACATTCTAGTCATATGATGAGTTTTTCAGTTGATCAAAATTATAAGACCAGAAACAGAAATCGAAGATAGCCTTTCGACAAGGACTTTGAGGTGAGCAAAGTTTGAACTTAGTTAAGAGTACTGCCTTCATTTTTGTTGATAACCTCAAAAATTCTTTGTGGTATACTAACAATTAGGGTTTTAATGAGGGTTGGAGGAATGTTGTCCCATCTCTTAAAGATGGCATCACGAAGTTCGTTTACTGTTAGAAATTGTTAACCATTTCTGTAAACATCTCTCTCCAGCCATCCCAAAAAATTTTCTATTGGGTTTAAGTCTGGCGAACATTCTGGATGACGTAAACAGGGACCCCATTTTCTTGAAAGAAGGTCACAGTCTGGAAGGCAGTGTAGACTGTTGCATTATCCTGCTAGAAAAACCATACATCACCTCGCAAACGAGGGCCCGTCGTCGACAAAGATGATCTTTGTAACATGCCGATATAACCAGCAGTTGTTTGACGACCCTACACCTCCTGAAGTTTCATTGTTCCCCTGTATAAAAAGGTACGGACCCTCCACAACTGGGACACTTGGAAAACATTTCAGGAGGCATTTCTTTATCATGCCAGTACCGTTGTAAGCCATCAGGGCCATCCAGATTGACGTTTTTTCGCCAGAAAACAAAACTTTAGACCACTTTTCAATGTCCCATGTTTGGTGCTCTCGAGCAAACTGTAAACGGGCCATTTTGTGACACGGAAACAACCGAGGACCTTTGAAACCCTTTTTATTCTTCATGCCCTTTTGTTGTAAGTATCGCCTGAGGGTTATTGAATTGCAATCAGCATCTACGAGTGCCTTGATTTGCCTGGAAGACCGTCCTCTGTCTCCAGAAACAACCAGTTTAATTCTCCTGTTCCATACAGGGGAATTTTTTGTCGGTCTACAACTAGATTTTGCTGTTCCATAACTCTGACGGTCCTTTTAAAATTTGCCAATCACAGCTTTACTTCGGTGAATCTCAGCTGCGATTGCACGCTTCGACAAACCTTTCTTATGCAGTTGTATTATTCGACAACGTTCTAAATCGGAAAGTTTGCTTGCTTTGGGCAAAGGGACACATTCACTCTATCACTGCAAGCCTGTAGTGTAACTGATCAGAAACACCGAATATTACCGAAGAAATAAGTATTTATCACTCTACTCTGGTCTTATAATTTTGATCAACTGGAAAACTCATTATATGACAAAAATGTCCATTTCCTCATAAATTGTTAGAGTAGGTAATTTTCGTCTTTCTCACCACTTTACCTCTAGGAATTAGTGATCCCTAGTGAAAGGTGTTTATTTATTTATTTATCACTAAAATTTCACTATGTTTTTTACATTATATAATGGTCCTAAACTTTTGATCAGGAGTGTATACTTTTGCCTTCACCCTGTTGCCGAAAAGGTTAGATGTACTGTTGCCCGCCAAAGTTTTGTTTCAAACCCATAAACAGATTTTGTCCAAATGCCCATTTTGCTGTTGTCATCGAGCAAATCTATGAACAGATACAATCTCAACTCCTATTTTCATCCAAATGGAAACTTTTTCCTGAAGTTTCTGCTGCTGCCTTCATCGAGCTGCTTTAAAAAAACGGATGCTATCTCAGTTTCTGCGTTACAGCCAGATGCAGACGTTGTTCCGAGGTTTCAACAGCTCCTATCATCGAGGTCTCACTAACTTTTGTCGATATACTCCACTTTTCTGTCACTTCCAGATGCTGAGTTTCTTTGTTTCAATATTTCTGTTGCAGACATCATCGGGCAGCCACCAAGAACAGGTACCTACTTAACTTCTCCGTCACTTTCAGATGCAGATTTTGTCCCGATATTTCTGCGGCTGCTATCATCGAACAGCTCCAAGGTGCGGGAACAGGCTATGTGGGTGGTAGGAAACATCCTCGGCGACGGGCCAGAGCTGCGGGACCGGGTTGTCGAGGAACAGGCCATCCCCAGACTCTACGATCTCTTCCTCAGAGACTCTAAGGTGACGATGTAGAGACGAAATATGCTGAATGCAATAACAACAAAACCTCATTTTTATCACGAGTGGAAACTAAAGAAACTGAAAACGGCGGATTTGTTTTTCTTATACTCGCCATTTCAGCAGCTGCTGGTGCTTTAGGATCATTAGCAGGTAGAGCCAGTCCTGTGGCTACGCCCTCAGCTGCATAGGCTTAGCGTGTCACAATTTACCATCCTGAACTTTATTGCATAAGTGTGAGGTATGAGGCATAAGTGTGAGGTATGAGGCATAAGTGTGAGGTATGAGGCATAAGTGTGAGGTATGAGACATAAGTGTGAGGTATGAGACATAAATGTGAGGTATGAGGCATAAGTGTGAGGTATGAGGCATAAGTGTGAGGTATGAGGCATAAGTGTGAGGTATGAGGCATAAGTGTGAGGTATGAGGCATAAGTGTGAGGTATGAGGCATAAGTGTGAGGTATGAGGTATAAGTGTGAGGTATGAGGCATAAGTGTGAGGTATGAGGCATATAACACACCTTAGAAGTTTGTTGTTAGTCCTGCAGTTGACTAATATCATCAATTCGATAAATGATGGAAGGAATACATTAACTGACTACAATGAAAACTGACG
>LQNS02276622.1:5313131-5334706 GCA_001587735.2 Parhyale hawaiensis
TACACAGAGCTATTCTGTGATCTCGGATCTTCTTTTTTTTATTCTTTTGTTTTCTCCACCCGCTGGGCTGGTTGCGTGGGGGTTTGTTAACCTCATGGAGTTTCTCCGTTCCTACGTCGCCAGTCTGGTGTGACTTAATAATAATATAATCAGTGAAGAAGTGTCATGAGTCATCACACATTTCTTGTGACGAAGAATAAGCAAGTTAATGAAGAGAAGCTTTTACACCGGCCTATATAAAGCCAATATATCGATTATTGCGTGAATTTTTTCACGCGTGGGTCCACTAGTGTATAATGATGTGCTTGCTGCCAACATATGAAGCAAAGCAGCTCCTGCACTGAATTGTATAGACAACACTGGGCAGAAGAGGTGTGGGAGATTTGTCTTTGAATTTGAAATAGGATCCTATGGCAAATGGATTTTTGTAAGAGACGTCAATTTTATATGCTGGTAAGCATCGGACAGAAAAGTTTTCAGAGTGTTGACAGTATTGACGGTGGCTTTGCTGTAGTATGGAAGAGAGCGGGAAAAAAATCTAATTTACGAGTCGTATGTTTAGTTATACCGGGATCTCGTAGTTTGTATATAAATAATTTGTAGTAGTTATTTAATTGATTGTTTGGGTAAACATTGCTCTTGAAGAATCTACGAAGGAAGTCTATTTCATTTGAGAATGCAAGGTATGCCCTAAACTGTAGAGTCTTAATAACGTTAATTTTGAATTGATCGCAGAAGTGACTCAAGAAGCTAGTTCTACGGCCTACTAAATCGACCTATTGCTCTCTCTACAACTCTCGCTCTTCTCCCGGAATCATATACGGTCTACCTATAGTATACAAAACTGATATCCCTTTACGACCAATTTTAGCTGCATATTTTGCGCCATCCTACCCACCAGCTAAATTCCTTGTTTCATTACTTGAACCTTTAACAACCAACCTGTACACTTTGCTCATATCTTATGAATCAAAGACCTTCACAAACCTTCAATTGACACCCAACACACATTTTTCTAGCTTTGACATCACTTCCCAGTTTACTAATATACCTGTAGAAGAAACAATAGACATTATATGTAACAAAATCTATGATAACACTGACTCCTTCCACAACATGGACCAACTGACTTTCAGAAATTTTCTTAATCTGGCCGTTAAGGATTCATTTTTTTATTTTCAACAACAGGTTATACGAACAAATCGAAGAAGTTTCCATGGGCAGCTCGCAAGGTCCCACCCTAGCTAATATTATTACGCCATCATGAAACAATATGACTTAACGATTGCCCGATTAGTTTTAAACGCATCTACTATAAACGTTATGTAGACGACACCTTCCTTATCTGCAAAGACCGTACGGATCAGACTTATTTTACCATATTTAAATAGTAAGCATACCAACATAAAGTTCACTGCTGTGAATCAATCAAACGATACTATAGCATTTCTAGGCACCCTATTTACAAATCGGGACTCAACACTAACCACCAGAACCTACAAAAGCCAACATTTTCAGGCCTTGGAACTAGCTTCTCCAGTCACTGCTACGACCAGTTTAAAATTAATGCTATCAAAACTCTATTGTTTAGGGTGTATCGTTTATCCTCCTCTTACCTTGCATTCACAAATGAAATAGATTTTATTCGGGCATTCTTTAAGAATAACGTTATGCACACCACCTTTTAGATCACTACTACAAACTATTTGTGGACAAACTATTCGATCCCGGTATAACTAATCCTACGGTTCGTATAAAAATTTTTTTCACTCCCTTCCATACTACAGCAAAGCCACCGTCTATACAGTCAACACTCTTAAAATTTTCCTCTCCGACGCTTCTCCACTTATACACTTCAGATTCTCTTACTAAAAAAAACACATTTACCATAAGATGCTATTTTAAATTCAAAGACAAGCCTCCCGCACCTTTTCTGCCCAGTGTTGTCTATAAATTCCAGAGCAGGAGCTGTTATGCTTCGTACATTGGCAGCTCTGGGCAACATTTCAAAGCTCGCGTTGATCAACATTTAGGCATATCCCGTAGAACAGGTTTATCACTTGCAAAACCAGCCCATTCAGCTCTTCGTCGTCATGCAGAACAAAACAGTCACCAATCAGTCGGAATGACTACTCCATCGTAGACTTTTCCAACCCAATAGAACTCACAACTTTGGAATGTCCTTACATCTATAAAAAAAAACCCTAGCCTCCATACAATGACTACGGCTGTACCTCTCATCATGGTTCAGAGCTGAATTCTGCCTGGTCCCTTTGAGTGATCCACTGTGCCAGCTTTCTTCCCCTCCACACAATGACTGTACCACCACTGCTTGTTCCAAATCGCCCGACTGTACAAGCAGTGTCGTTAGGATGTACCAAGCTCTCCCCGGTCATTAACATTTTCCACTTCCAACCTATAACATCTCCTGTCCCCACTCGTGTTACCAAATTAAAAAAATTTTTCTTCTATAGGCTTCTTTTTCAATTGTGATAATGGGAAATAAGATTCCCAAAATGTTAATTTTTGTCGACTTTTTTTTATTTATGTTACGGACAAACATGAAAATAAACATTGAAACAAACGGAGAAACAGATCAACAGATAAGCTTGATCATTTGCCCACGGTAACAACCCCAACACATCCTGAAAATTTCAAAAAGACCGGTGTATAACTTTTTGAGCTAAGCTACAGATAAAAAAGAGGCAGCCAAGCAAACAAACAAGCAAACAAACGAAGTGTTTGATATATCTTAACCAAGAATTAACCATTCGTTCCTCCTAACATACCTATCAATCCTGTAAATTTCGTAAAGATAAAGATCCGTGTATAACTGTTTGAGTTATCATAGGGACAGACAGGCAAACAGACAGACATTCACACAGTCAGACAAAGAGCCAAACTCGACAAAACATAATAAGTTATGATTTCCTGTGAATACAACTTTTTGGCAGACGCTGAACAATCCATCAGCCACTGTGTGTCTGGAGACAAGCAAATGCAGAAGATTGGAAGGGAGCCGCCACGTCCAATGGTTGCGGTCTTAGAGGACTGTCGCTTTATTTCTTTTTATTGTCTCACTTGGAGTCTTGCGCCTTCGCTTGGCAGCCGCTGCGCCGACTGAAGTATTTCCTCAGAAGCAGAACATTGCTGGTGGAAATATCCGAGTGGCGAGTTTGCTTCAGTCGCGGAGCTGAAGTGAACAGTGCTGAAGGTTCTCACTGTACTGTACGCAGGCGCGACGGTGCTGCGGCCAGTCTGAGAGGAATCCTTAATTACTACGATCTCTGCCAGACATCCATTCGTTAGTTTACAGAACTGTAACAGTGACATTTGCCATGTAATGTTCGTAATTAAGGTTTAATAATATCTCTTTAACCTTTACGCCTCCAATTATAGCAAAATTTAATTTGAAAAAATTTCAGTCTCGCAATTTGCTTTTAAAGTAAATCGTATCGGAATGATGGCCCCTTTCTTCTCAGGCTTTAATCCTACTTCGGGCCAGCATCTAAAATGGGAAGGCAATTATCGTCCTTTAGCATCTGCGACACCACAGAAATAATAGACACGCGAACATTTCAATCATGATGAACTGGTCTGACGAGGGCATTGAGGTATATGAGTGTCTAAATGTGGGTCTTCCTTATTCAAATTCGATATTTTGTGGGAAATTTTATTCCTGTCGTTACTCATTCAGTCTAAGACTTTCCTTCTCCAAAGCATAGAACGGATTTTTGACAGCATAGTCAGAAACAGATGCTGACAGTTCATTGTTGTACTTTTGCAGAGATGTTCAGAAGGCGGCCACTCGACAGGCAACCTGGAGCCGTTGCTGGCATGCGACAGGATGCGGCGCCTCACCAAACATTCCGATCCCAAGATCAAAACTTTGGCCCGTGCCGCCGTCACTTACTATAATGATAAGCGCGCATCTCAAGAGGAGGTGTCGGGGGAACAGGCCGTCCAAGCTTAAGGTTCACTTCTGAGTTGTAGGAATGTATTACATGAAAATAAGTGAGTCCTGCTGAACAAAACTCCTGCAACCGCTAGGAAGGAGCTCGGGGTGAAACACTGTGATTTAGTTGGAGACAAGTGAGCATATTGAGACTACATCAGAATTAAGTGATTGGCCAAGCTGAAACTTGACCTCAGCATCATAGGACTATTTGCAACTAGGTGTAAGCGAGTCCGTTGACGCAGCACATCAACATGACTGTATTCATTCAAACGTATCACTGATCTCAGGTTCTTAAAAATGCTTCGTTAGATTTAAGTAAGTGCTTCAAAACAAAACTTTGAAAAATATTGTGGTACAGGCCATGGTTGACTTCAAGTTCTCCAATATTCGACCCAGTTAGAAATGAACGCGCAGTTGAGAAAGTAAATGCAACGTGTAATACGAAAAACTTGGATACAGATGTGCTTTAGTTTGAAATAAGTGATCCATTGAACGCAAGATTAAAAAAAATAAATAAATAGTGCCAGATTATGAGCAAAGTGAATCTCTTATGTGACAGGAAGCTTGCTGCAATTCTGCGGGTACGTGTACATCAGACTCTGCAGAATTACATTAAAGCGGGCTTACACCATAGTTGAATGAACGTATATTCTCAATCCAGCGTAGGGATGCAAATCTCCTTGTAGATATAACTGTGTGTCTACAAATAGATATTCTATAACGTTGAGCTTCATGTCAGGTGGCTTACCAAGAGCCACTAATGAAGCTTTGGCTGTGGCTGCAATTTGCAGTCAGCAGCCACTGTTTCCGCGTTATTTATTCAATAATCCCCATGGCAATTGAAACAGGATATACTCCTCGTTATAAAGAGCACCACCAGGGTAACAGATTGTCCAATTTTGAATGGTGACATTCTCTATATATTTATATAAAATGAAGGAATTTTTTAAAGTTCTGGGTTTTATTTAAATTTAACTCCATGGTTTCGAACCATTAAATATAGCCCGTCCTAAAAAAATCCAATATGGATATACCTGGGCATCATCTTATATTCCAGGATATATGTGTAAAAACATAATATTATTTATTTATGTAGGACCTCTTGTAGACGTCTTCGATGAATTATGGCGTCAAGGAAATGATGCAAGTTTCTATTTCTCTGTGAAGCAATACGCCATCCCACCTTGCAGGAGGTATAGTCCATACTCTAGCGACCATTGTATAAGAGAGCTGTTTGTCCCTCAGTCCGAAGCCTTCGAAAACTCGTATCCAGGATACGAACTTGGAAACGGCTCCTTAATTACTACTAGCCGGAACCTGTGAAAATTCCACACAAGAAAAGCACTATGCCTCAGTGACATCTCGGACCCGTATCGCCTTTCTTAATTTTACTAGTGGAAAATTCACTTATTGTTGGTCAAATCTTCTAAACTGAGATTATAAAATTGAGATTGAGTACTGAGTACTGCTCTCCTTAACAGAAGGGTTGGGAAGCTACAGTCTGCTTTAAGTTTCAGCCATGATCTTGATCTCGCCACTGCTGTTAGAAATAGCCATAGCTTGCATGGGTCTCACTCAGATTAAATGCGTAGATGATACATCTCACGCCAGATAATAGTAACGTGTCTCAGAAGTAAAGAGATCACAACCATGAATACACCTGACGATGTATTCTTGATCTCATTGCTCTGTTATATGGAGGATAGTGTCTGCCCCTCCCAATAAAGGCAACCGACGTACATGCAGAACCCCCGTTGTCCATGAACCTTCGACCGGTACTCTTTCGCCCAAAACTTCTACAAAAGATACAGTTCTCTGCATATATGATCTTTTCAGCTTAGTAGCAGCGATTTGTGGTCCAGACTGACATTCATTGATTGAATGGCATTCATTGGTTCGTCTACAATACTGGTCAATCTTTGCTAGAATCCACGATAATAACCTCGATTTTCCTTTAACTGTAACTTATCGGGAATTAGTCTACAAATAGCAGCCCGACAATGGGCCATATCCCAAGCAGTTGAGACTGTAAGTTACGTCTGACTTTACAGATCGGGTTGAATCGTTCTTGGAGAATTGGTAGATCAGAAAAATGGACAGAGTGCAGTTTGATTGCCGCACTGTCATTAATGATATGAATGTTGTTACTGGCGGGTGCTGATGGCCTTTCTTTTCTTTGCGGCATTCTGCTGATGTCAGACTACCTGAAATAAGTAAAGATAGAACCAGTAGTTACTGTCATTATTAACAAGAGCTATCAAGAGTAAACCCGAGAACGTTTTCAGAGTGAGACGTGTTTGATAAATTGGACCTATAACAGTCAAGGTTATATTACAAGCATTAATTTGGCATTGTTTATTTTCACTTCATTAAACGGGTGAAATTCATTCGCCACCATGCAATAGCGCCATTATTATTCATGTACAGAGAAACATCAGCTACTGGAGGCACATAGAAAGTCATTCAACAGATTCAATTAAATTAGCATACGTTGAACCGTAATTAGTAAGCGAATATAACAATCCAATACATGGTGAATAGGCCTACGCATATTTGTAGGCATAGAAGGCTCATACAAAATACCTGGCTCTTTAGTCCATTAGGTACATAGCCAAACTAGCACATGTGCACATACCTGCAGGGCTGTTAACCCATTCACAAAGTGTATTGGACTCTTGACCTTCATGATGAGTGAGTTCTCATGCAATATAATTAACAAAAACTGCTACTTACCAATTGAACTTAATGCTTACATATATACCTACCGCTTTGTTGAGTGAACTGTAGCTAGTAAATGTGAAAATAACATAACTGCCATTTGATTCAACATTCTCCATGTTAATGGTTCGTTTTTGATCTTGTATTAGTTATCTTAGTGGCTATAGATGCCACTACTGAATTTGCTTTGTCTCTATAGATAGACAGAGCTTCAAAACTGAAGTTATCTTTGTGGTAATAGATATCATTACTGAATTTGCTTTGTCTCTATAGATAGACGGAGCTTCAGAACTGAAAAAAACAATAGTCTGAAGATTGTTTTATTCAGTGAATGACTCATTCATATCCTGACATTGGCCGTCGGATCACTGAATTAACTGGGTGACCAGGGATGCGACTTCGCTATTTTTAAACCTATATCATGAAGCTAATTTGAATAACATAAGGTATATCAAGGTTCTAATAGCTTAAAACAGTTATTTGAGCCTCAATCTCACCATTGTTGATGAATTATTGCGGTATATTTTGCTCAAAAACATTTATAACTTGACCGCTACAAAATTCAGGATTTTCTGTGGACTTAAAATTTTGACTTTTTCGTTTACCACAGAGTCAGCAGTATAGAAAATAATTGCATATTAGCGGACTAAATATGCAAAGGCTTGTCTTTGGAGCCTACTGTTGGGTCCTAGTTGAATTATTCCCAATTTCAGAGCTTTCGGGAGCATTTATACACTCAGATGTCAAATTTTGAATTTTGACAAAAATCGGTGACCTTTTGACCTCTGTTGACCGAATTATCAATATAATTGGCACAAATGTCATTCACCTTATAGAGGGGTTCAAGACGAACATTTTGAAAGGTTATTCACTTTCCTATGACCACCCAGTACAGATTATGTCAATTTAAGTTTCTTCCACCTCTCCCCCCCCCCAAAAAAAAAAAGCTCCAGCAATTTTGGGGTACACCTCTAACTTCAAGGCCATAGGAATAGTAAAGCATCCCTAAATTTTCAATGGTAACATGAAAAAAGTGAAAATATAGGCCACATACTCCCATTTACATGTGGTTTCGTCAGCTTTAAGGGGGGGGGGGTGGGAGTGCAAAGTGAGCCCACTCAGCCCCCGGACTAGAATATAAATGTGTCTTTACACGCACACTATTTCACCTATTGATCTGCCCAAGGGGTGTCACGTATTCGCCTACATAGAGGCAGAGAAGCAGGCGTGAAAAGAGTGGAAGTCGGTTGCGAGGATACCCATAGAACGTACCCTATAAGTTTTCACTTTGAACTCGGCTAAAACTCTCAAAAAACAAAACACATAGAAAGCTACGATTGACGTTTCTTTGATGAAAGTTGTACTATCTAGCAAGTTGATATTTTCCTTCTGATGGTGATCGAATAAATTTATGAAAGAATGAAAGCACGGATTGACTGTGTCACAACAAGAATAATAACTCAGTTTGTTCACACACGTGGAATTAGATGTTTTGACGCAAGACCATTTGGCTTCTTTAGGTTTGGAACTGTTGTAGGTGTACTTATTAGTGATGGGTCGGATGTAATTTTTTGGACATCCGCGGATGCGGATCTTTAAGCATTCAGACATCTGCAGATGTTATCATCTTGACATCCGCGGATGCAGATGCGGATGTTCAAAATTGGTGTGGATGTTCCGCGGATGCGGATATTTGTCCCAACACAAACACACACATCTCCTCTCACGACGGCAGTTTGTACAACACTTGGGAAGATAACTTAGATGGTATTTTGTTGACAAGGACAGCGCTGGCACACATTTCAATCCAAATGAGAATTTCCAGTTTTCAGCTCTATGAATGAGTTTAGTGTACAGCGATAAACCTGCACCTCCGCGCCACCTTTGCTGCGGATCTATAGCGGATTTTACAGTTCTTACATCTGCGGATGCGATTGCGGATGTTACCATCTTAGCATCCGCAGATGCAGATGCGGATGTCAAAAAAGTGCGAATGTTCCGAGGATGCAAATATTCGCCCTATCTCTATTACTTATTGCATAGGGTGCAACTGTATAAGCTAGACTGAAATTTGAACATAAACTTCTGTCCTACTTGTGGATCCGTCCGCGAACTCACCTCGACTGTTCTGCTCTACAGCTACATATATTGACTTATTTAGATACCGAGTTTGCTGAGCTGTTTTCTGTATCTTTAGTCTTCTTTCTAGGGCTAAATTGTCTTCACTGCAGCTGGTGCTGTCCGCACATACTAGACTAGAGAACTGTACTACAATTTTCCAGTCTTTATTCGACTCATTTTATGCATCATTCTCTATCCAAGATGCATGCCCTGAGATTAAATTTTTCTGCCTAATTGCTTCAAAGTAGGGTGCGCTTGAGTAAATTTTTACTAGATTGGCGAACCAGCACAGCAGCTCCGGAAAGCAGCTGCCCTCCCTCACCCATTTTAATTCTCGAATAGAAGATTAACTTGGAGCGTGCTATGTATCCCCCTTTGCAGAATCAGCATCGCATGAGTAAACTCAGAATGAGTGGTAAAGTGCATTCCTTGCTATTATTTTTTACAGCTGTTAGTCATGACTGAGTATATTTTCTAAAATGAGTCAAAGCATAGAGAGCATAACTTTCGTGCAGTGGAGTTGCCACAGGGGCCTGCTGCTTGGAAGAATTTCGAGACTATCCGTACAAGTTCGTGAGACCGGGGCTTAGTACGGCGGTGCGCGGGTCGTTTTGTATTACCCAACAAAATTAAAAACCAGCAACATATTCTTAGCTCTTGTATGTTTCTGTATTTTGTGGACCGCCTGGTGCATGAGTCGATTGAGTGAAAAGAATCAACCGAAATTTGTTTGTTGCTGAGCTGTGTGTCTTATTTTATCTTTACCATAGGAATGCACGGTTAAATTAATCTCGTACAGCCTAGCAGGAAGTGACTGAAGTTGTGTTCTTTTACTTTGTCAACGGCCCTTATTCCGTCCGCGCCTTCTTGCATTATCATAGAAAATTTAAGCACCTCTGTAATAGCAGAAAGTACGTCTCTGAAGTGAGGTAAATCCTATATAAATAGTATCTAGGCCGTTGCATTTTTAATGAAAGTTTTTGGCAGTGCTACTCCAATTTTTCAATTCTGTACTTCACGCTCTTTCTCATCTGTTGAACACAGCAGCTCGTAGTTGCACAGGAAGATCACTATTTGATCTTAAGTCATGCCAATGAACCGTGTCAACCGGTGGTTCAGCGTGGGCTATTTCTAAAAACGATAAAATTAAGATACTTTTCGTTTTTAACAGCTTGCTGTCGCACCTTGTTCGTGCTTCTACCACCTTCTCAAAACGCTTATTCCAAGATCCACACACGCTCATCTAGTGTGAACAAAATTGGGATTAATATCAAAGCGCATGAAATTCAATAGGAAGCTTTCGCCTTGACTTTCTGAACGTCCTGTATATTTATGATGGTTCAAATATATACCCTAGAGTCCCTGTTGGTTCCATTCTGTCAGTGTCACGAACTATTCCTGCTTGAAATTCTTCACTGGCATGCGCAATGTAATCAAAAATAGGAACATCAGGGAGATGGCAGCGGCCCACTCAGTATTTTCCTTGCCGCTCATGCAAAAAATTTTACGAGGAGGCTTTTGTTGTCCGAAGAAAATGAAGCCCGCGCTGACACACGGTCGTGGGAGTGTTCCATCGTTCTGCCAGTCCGTCTTTGTTTGCTTATTCTCAAGATCATAAACTCGCAGGAAATTTTGTATGTTCAGGACCTGAACTTTTCATCTCCGGAGCTCCGTGGAACTATGTCGATTCCGGGCCAATGTATCACAAGTAAAATTCAGCGTCTTATTTGGTGAAACTTAATTTGACAAGAGCGGAGAAATTCACTTTTCCATTAATTGGGAGAAGATTACTTTGTAACTTATTGTAAATGGAATTTCGCTTTTGACAAAGTTAATAAAGCCTGACGTTGAGACAACTGGTGTGTTGCATCTCTGTAAAAGTTTTTACGATGCTGTCTGTTTCGTATTTTACTAGAAATACTGTAGCTGTTATATCATGCATTCCCAGTAGCGCTTTTAATTGTCTCAAATAAAGAATAATGACTACACGAGAAAGAAGCAGCTGTAAGCGGCAAAACCGGGAGAAGAATCGTCCTCATCTCTGGTCCCTCTAGACAATGCCCCAAGTTCCTCATACGGCTGTGGGACAAAGCTCCCCAGGACCCACACCATCCAATTACAGCTTCATTCTCTCAATATTATGCCGAGGCTCTGATTATAAAAGTTTGGATTATCAAATTACCGTCCTCGTGATCAAAGTCCCCCGCGGTAAGGCGATTTTGTTTGTTTTAAGGCCTCGAGTCAGACGGTTTTTGCTCGGCTCTAACGCCGAGCAAATTACGATGAGATTAAGCCTTTAAGTGCTCGACTTGACTGAGGCAGAAAAACCAAATATGTACAAAATGGGGGATCAGAATTGTGCCTTCAGGATAACTGAAGTTCGTTAGCGAGGCTATAGAGGGCCTCGATCGGTGAAGGAAATCCTTTCAACGATTTGTGTAGAGTGGTGGTTCTGAGAGATCTAATAAATGATTGGTGCAGAGTGCTACAGAGAACTATTATAGATAACTGGTGTAGAGTGGTAGAGAGAGAAGATCTTGGAAGGTATTGGCATAGAGCCGTCACCGTATCTATTCAAGTATCATTCATTGCTGGAAGTATAGCATTACTAGCGGCAGAATATCAAGCGATTTTTCTTATCATGGCTCTAATTTAAAGTGCTTCTGCTTCCGCACTCGGCAGTCAGGTGTGGGAAATAAGTTACAGTGGAGCGGTAATTTTATACATTTGCTGATTTTTTGGCTCAAGTCAAACTTGATGGGAGCAATGGTTTATCAGAGTACCAGGAGTGCTAGTTGTACTCTTCGCTAACATATAAGCTCCCCAGACAAAAAATTAGTCACCTGTCACTAATAAGGTGTAATACCTCCACGAGAGCGTACAACAGCACCAATTCTGGAAAGCATTGTGTCTACAAGACTTTAAATGTACACTTGATCCATTTTGAACCACACTTGCATCAATCAATTCCTTAGATCAGCTCAAGTACATGTTGTATCTTCTCGGCGCGTAACTTGTCATTCAAGATCGTCCCATAAATTCTCAATGGGGTTCATGTCTGGAGACTTAGTTGGCCGCCATTCTATAAGTGCCTTACATAGCCAGAATGGATTTCATGACATTGCATGACCGATCTACGGCAGTTATCATCCTGGAAGATTGGCAAAGTAAGAGTTCGATCCTCATGCAGATACTGTGCTAATGGCATAACTTGGTCATTTAACAAATCAGTGTAACCTTCCTGATTCAGTTTGATGGTCATTTCAAGAAAAGAGCCCACTTCCGAGTAATTGAATCAGCCCCAAGACATGACAAACCCACCTCCTGCTTGTATCGCCTCTTGCACACAGGCTTCGTTGAAGGCTTCAGGTAAAAGGTGACTATTTTTTTTGTCCGGGAAGCTTATGTTCTATTGTAGCTTCTTTGTTTTGCAAATGATGACGTCATGGTGTTTTTCATCCGCCAATCAGGCTCCTAGACCTGGTCACCACTACAGTCAGAGTCGGCCACTGCCGAAGAATATCTTGTCTTAACTTTACATGCATCTTATCAGGGGAAGTATGACACACTAGACTGCTGGAAGTGTCAGAGATTGCGGTGATGCTCCTATTAAATGAGTGCACCGGGAGCAGATTGCTGCCAGAGTCGACTACTATACTGTATACCTGTAACTCAGTAGTGTACGGTGAGCTTTCACTCTGTCGTCGCGGGGTCGTTAGCAAGAGAGAGCCAGGTATCTGGTCCGTTAACCTAAGTTCATAACATGTTTTAAATTGCGATTAGTTCATTTGAGCTTTTGTTTTTAAAATAGCGCTCCATGTCAACTGCCACGCTGAGATTCTGAAGACGAAGACCATTTCCCCGGTTTCTGTCACAGGCAGTAATGACAGTTGTTGCTGAAGTGGAATGTAGTTCAGAACTATCAGTTACCCAAATACTTGGTTGTACAGGTGTGATGTTTTGAAATTTAGTTTAGGAGACTGTGACATTGTATAAGAAAAAAAAAATATTTCGCTTATATCAGTCTGAATTTCATTAGTGTGCCTTCAGAAGTGTCCCTATTAAACCAGGGTCCATTTTTTTTACATTGCAGAAAGTGATGTACTGCGATTTTGTCAATTTTATGAGCTCTCACAGGCATACTACTTCAAGAAGTACATAAATCACTCATTACAGCCACTGTGATATCTTTCTGGATACATGAACTATATTAGTAATATGCAATAAGCAGAAGTCGAACTGATGAACAACATTAGTACAATTAATGTGATTATATTGTATAATGATGAGCAAAGCTTATTTTCTCCAAAATTACTGGGAGCAAACTTGGGTCCTTGGGAAGCCGAGATATCACACTTCATTAGTACCATCATATAACTTTAGGGATGGCTATTGCAATGCAGATATAACTCCTATTTGGTACCTGCAATAAATGCCTGCCTTCTAACTGGGACCTGCTTTTGGGTAGAGGTCCTTAAAGTGGGATCACTCAAACACGAGGGATACGGGAATCAGGGTTCGGCGGTGGGCAAGACACAGGTAGTGTGATGCATTCCTAGCGCCTCTACAGTCTTGATCATCCAGTTCGGTTGTGCCGAGGCCTCCTAAGGTACAGGCGTGGGTCTAGGTATACATCACGCAGATGGTCCGACCGGTAAAGTCCTTGGATAAATTGTTAGACGCAGCCTGATTTTCTTAGTACTTACTTTACGTATTTTGGGCTTATCTGGATAAAAAACTCATACTACCGTAATTTGTAACATTCAAGTAGTTGCAAGAAAGTTTTCTATCCATGATCTGCCCGAAATATGCCGAGCAGGCGCCAGAAATATCAGGCTGCGTCTAGTAATTGGTCCAGCGACTGTACGTGATCAAACCATTTTCGAGACGCAGACCCTGGCCTGCACGTTAGAAGGCCTTGGTTGCGCTGTCCAGTTCACACTACCATTACCATTATCTACCTACGATTTGATTGTAAAAATGTGTTTTATTTGTTTCGATTACCAAAGTTCGGTGAATTTCACGTGTATGAAACTTCCAGTTTTCCACAAGACTTAGGCTCTTACCACGCCAGTGCAACAAGCGACGTACGATGCAACAAATTTGTTGCGCGGATAAAGTTAGCTTTGGGTTCAACAATTTGTGTTCCCCACCGACGCAACCCAGACGCAACAGACAGCATGTCTCCTGCAAAAATGACATTACTTGTTGCTCTGGTGTAGCCCTGACCTCAGTGTACAATGAGTGCGTATCGTTGGCCAAGATTATGAGCAGGGATGAGGCTCACAGAGAGAGTATAGAAACTAGACACATTACTGAATCTCAGATATATATATATATATATTTTTGCAAGTATTTAATAGAAAGAGTGCGCTTTACTGAGCCGTTCTTAAAAATGGACTTCATGCTCAATATTGGCTCAGTAATATGAAGCTTTGTTTATCCGATTTATCATTCATAGCAACCAACAGTGGTGCTCAGAATGCGCATACAGACCATAGATGCTAAATATATTACTGGCATCACTGATGAAGATCGTGTAGAAACCAAGTATGCTTCTGAGGCGAGTGTCGTAAATTACAGAAACCGCGTCTATAACTGGGACCAAGAATATACGAGTGTTTATAAATGAAACCAATAATACAACGCACAGAAACCTTGTCTTTAACTGGGACCAAGAATGACGAGAAATGAAATCATGCCCTATATTGGTACCATAGAATATAGAACACAGTAGTCGTGTCTATGACTGGAACCATTATATAGATTATAGACATTATACCAATTTCTAGGACCAAGAATGTAGATCACGGAAACTATGCTCATCGTTGGGACCAAGAGTAAAGGTTAAAGAAACTGTGGATGTTAGTGAGATATAGAATATAGAACACAGAAATATTGTCTATTACCGAGACTAAAAATAGATTATAGAAACTATGCCTATTGCTGGTACTGTTATGTAGAGCATGCAAATCATGCTAATAACTGCTACATTATTGTTCACACACTCACGCTTAATAATTCGCTAAACTATTAAGTAATACACTAGAAACCCTGCTTACTATTTGTACCAATAATATAGAGAATAGAAGCTATCACTGGGACCAACAATATAAATCATAGAAACAATAATTGCGTGAAACTGAATCAGAATTTATTTACGAGTACTGCCAAGACAGGAGAAAATACAAAACGTATTGTGTATTGTTTTATGCTGAACATATGTTTGCATAGGTACGAGAACACATTCGACATCGTTAGCAGTATGTTCGAAAACTTTTAAGCAAGTCTGCTATACAGAGTCAGCTGAACTATATCTTCAGTGGTTACCTTAGCGATATATATACATAGATATGTCTCGCAGCTAAGGGCAGCTACTCTTAGTAACTTGTACTTTTTGGTTAGTTCAAACGTAGCTTGTAGTACTCTGTTGTTTGAAAAAACATGTTACTCGGATATTATTGAATAGTTTTTTTCTCTGAGCTGTGTACGGTTTATACCGTCTATAATGATAAGTAGATAACAATAATAACAATATAATGATAATAATTAACGCTATGACTGTGTGTACATTGTACATTGCATTTGCTTTTCAATAGTTAGCGTTATGCATATGAGATATAATGATATTAATTACCTCAAGGTTATGCCACTAGATTACACTCGCTTCACAGATACTCTACTGCATCAGTACGCCTGCAAGTATATATTACGTAAGTTAGGGCAGCTTCGCTTCCCTAATCGAGGACCAGCTGATGGTGTAATCAGTTTAGTGCCGAACAAATGAGAAATTCCCTGCTGTGCGTGCGCTTCTTGGCTCACATCGGTCTGCGGGTGCAGGTCGCGTGAGGTCTGCAATTACGCGATGGTTATTAGATAATTTCATGCTCCATAAATAAACTGTTTTAAATATAGCCCGATGTATCTATCTCTTGCCGAGCGTTAGAATGTAATTGCCTGCATGCAAATCATGACGCCAATAATAAACTGCACTGTGTACATTGCGCCATTCACTGCAGAATATGATATTGTCTTTGTGCGTAGCGTCTTTATGTGCTGTCGTGATACGCAAAAACCTCGTTATACCCGACACTCCATACGTAACGGATCTTCTTGAAGAATCACCAGCCCCAGTTGTTTATCTTGCTTAATGAGTAGCATAACTTAACACATTTAGCCTAATGAGCAGCATACTTTAGTATATTTTACTTAATGAGAAGCATGCTACTAACACATTCTGCTTAATGAGCAGCATTCCTGATCACATTTCAGTTAATGAATGGCACACATTAACACATTTTGCGTAATAAGGAGTATACCCTAACACACTTTGTTTAATAAATAGCATACCTTAAGACAGTTTGCTTAATGAGCAGCATACCTTAACACATAATGTAGCGGATGACCATCAATGGTATGCAGAGAATGACCTAACGATGCCCCTTTATTTTTCATAAGGGTGCATTGCCTGTACGCCGGCTTTTGTATTATCAATTTCAAATAGGATTGTTGACAGAATGTAGTAAGAACCTTTGATGTTCATTTTACTCTTAGCAATGACCCTAGTTAAATAATTTATTATAGTGGCATATTACAAGGCGGTCATAACATTCTACTGATACCTTAAGAAACGTCATGTGTTTAGATTTCCCAAGTGTCGGCTTCAGCGCTCCAATGTCGTCTCCTTCAGACATTTCTGGCGGCGCATCCCCGACATCTGAGATGAAATAAATGTGGTGTCCAGCTGGGGTCTGGGCGTGATGTGATCCCTGGGTCTGACTGGTCTATTCTTGAATGCACAATTGGCCCAGGCGTCAGGGAGGTGCGGCCCCTCTGCACCCCGCGTCTAAAGAACCAATGCAGTGGCTTTGGAATTTTAAAGGAAGCGAAATTATAGTGAATCCTCTGTGGATAATGATGATACCTACGTATAGATAAATCTCCATAACGGTGAGTTTATTTTTTACCTTTAAAGAGGTGAATTTGAACAGGAATCTGAACAGATTTGCATTTTAAAAAGTAATATTAGGTTACTATTGCAGGCATTTTGCTGACTGCGCAGTTGTGGTTCGTTTCTTGCTACATTGATTATGTAAACAAATGTTTTACATGCTACATATACTTATTTTAGTGTGTCCTATGGTGTACTCAATAGCCTGTGCCAGTTCAGCGAAGACTGAATTTAACACTTCTGCTCTATGATGCAAGCGCCGCGTACATTGTGTAGGTTATACAATAATGCAGATGGCATGGGGAAGGGAAATTAAATATCGCATTAGAATATTAATAGATAGTTGTGTAACTGTTTTACTTAACTGCCTTAGTTTGAACTATAAAATATTAAGCACGAATATGCTAAACTATCAAGCAGAGAACGAGCAGAGTAGTACTGTTCCACTTCTGTAATTCAGTTTAATATTAATCGAATAATAGTTGCTTATACAATAATTTCATATTGCAGTAAATGCTTCAACTTAAAACGCAGTTTGATTTTCAACTTCTTCACAAGTTGTTTACCACAACATTGTGGTTTCTTCCGTCCTGAGCGTATGCATGTCACGACAGAGAAAACTTTGTTTTTGTGGTAACACGGGTGGACACGAGTCTTTTGACTACATCACAGGTCGAACGTTTGTTATTTCCTTGCAAACAACAGAAAAATGCATAGCTTTTCATTTCTAATTTACTAGAGAGTTTAAGAGGAATCCAAAACTTCTCTGACGACCCTGCCGAAGCCAAGCGAACATGACGGTCTGCATTCTACAAACGTCTGCCGAATGCAAAGACACATCACTGCGTTCGAATTCTGTGCACCACGCACAAGCTATGTGAAGTTTTGGTGACGTAATAATTCCTGACGTATTTGACCAATACGTGGGAGACAAGCGAACATCGAGTCAGATGAGATAGAAACGAACAAAAGAGAATATTTTACTTCCTGTCAGACGTACATGGTGCTCGTGTAGGTGGGTAGAGAGAGACATGTGTATACCCGGTCGTGAGTAAACACTAGCCACCCGTGACGTCAGAACCAATGGCAGTGCAACAGGGTCTCCACCACAAGATGTTCCACTTTTTTGATTGGCTGAGCGGGGCGTGAGGTCAAGCTTGATATTGTTTTTGGTCACTGGCCGGGCCACTAGTTTCTATGCATTTTAAAACTTTTAGCTTTGTATTTTGTATAGTCTTTGCTAATTCATTTTTTCAAAATTATTTCACTGCACGATATAGGTGCAAAAGATCGCGGACACCAAACTACTTGCTCTTTTTATTTGATACAATGATACAGTGAGAGTGTATGCAGCTGGTACACTAAAAGCTGTCGTCAGATATCACCGTCAGCTTCTGCACTCCGACGGATATTTGCACTACCTGACCCGACTGCGCCACAGCAGTCGCAGTACGTTGGATGTTTGCTCGCAGCTGTCACCAGCAGTGCCGGAGTTGGGGTCTGGAACGTTGTAACAAATCTGGAATAGAGATGGGAAGTGGCACGCTGAACCTCACTGGCAGCGTATGGCCACTTGCAGTAGTGCTTTCTATGATACTCTTCCTATTTACTTCTCTTAGTTAAAATAGCGTAATATTACCTTGAACTACCTAAAGAAAATATGCAGCATCTGAGTGTCCAAATACAGTCTAAGGCTTTATATCCCGTGATTCTCTAACTCAAGGTTTCTACCCACCCCTGCAGAAAATGGCTTGCGACATACGGAGCCCATTTCGTATACAGATTGCCTCAGCTCCTGCAGTAGATATTTTGCAGGAACTGATTGATTGCCGCATATTTATGTAGAAGTTTGTAGCGTCAATAATAACCTAATACTATTTAGTTAAAGGGGTGGAATCTGATGCCCTGAAGCAAACACGATGTCCCACACATGTAACTGTTGGTGCAATGTCCCAGCTATCCCGGTGAGTGTAAGTATCTAACTGCCCTTAATCCATTTGTTTTACTTACCTTGACGGGTTGCTCACAAAGAATTGGAGTTTGTTTTTATTTTATACTTGTATCCGTTATTAAAAATCTGTGGTGTTGACTGGTAAAAAGTGCTATTAATCGGTAACTTGGTTAAGAAGTAACAATATTTATGGTTAAAATTGGAAATAAGAATATCATAAATCTGATGTTTTTATCCGAATAACTCTAATTAGTTTGAATCACCTATACAATAAAGCCATTAAACATTATCATAGAACCTTCAAACCTCATTAAAGGTTTAAAGGATACGAACGTGAACCAACAGGAGGTGCATTTATCAGCTACCTACGAGAAAATAGTGAGAGGTATCCGATAACATCGGATAAATGCCCATAAATTTCCGATTGGGATGCACCGCCACGAGTAAAGGATAAAAGGTTTAAAACGAAAGGATAAAGCAACGTCATAGTTAAAGGGGGAAATATTATAAAACGACAACAGAAATGTCAGGTAGCCCCACTTTACTCAGCAAGGTTGTGCTGTATCACTAAATGGGTTCTTTTTCCAATAGTATTACTATAGGGTAGAGAGCCCTTTTAGCAATTTACGACGATTTGAGCAAGTTCGGCTTAAGATAATAAACTGTTGTCCTCCAGTATAGACATAAATAATTATGTTGCATGAATACTGTATATCAATACCTTCATTACTAACGAGGTCACTCTGCTTCATGCCGATCATCGTCCTGAGCATCAAATTCTACAATGAAATATCAAGGCTGCAGCTGGCTCGAAAGTCAACACGGTACGGAGATAGCTGTCTTTGCACATAAACCAATTACGTATATATAAATAATTTTATTGACAATGGCCCTCCAATGCATTTGTTATTTCTAGCATCTAAAGCAACAGTTAATAGAGTGCACCATTACTCTCTGTTGAAGTGCATGTTGGAAAAACAAATACCTCCTTAAGTTGTAAAAACGTTGAAGTTTTGATTTCAAACCCAAAATTGCTATGTACAATGGGGCATAAATGTCATAAGAGTTTGGCATAAATAAAGGCATAAGCCTATAAGGCAAGGAGGCTTACTCTCTCAAATTCTGTTCAAAATCTTTATTCACTGTATCCGCACCAAGTCGAATGTTGCTGGAGTAAGTTGCCATATAAACTATAAAGCAGTAAATGCTCATAGTTTTGCTGACGACACATGTTGCTTGCCTCTCCCCATCTTACTGGGCTACACAAGTCGCTAGCAATTTACGAGAGCAAAGCGAATAAACTTTGTACTGAACTTAATACAATGAAAACAGAATGCATATATATATTAGGCCTAGGAGAAGTAGCTTGCCCAGTCATTAACATTTTGATCACAGTGGTGTAGAGCTCACATGTGTAAACAGCTTCTCTTATATGGGATATAAAATGACTGATGATCTTCGTGATGACCAGGACATAGAGAAAGAAACGCGCAAGCTCTATGGAGTTGGTAACACTTTAACTTGGAAAATCGACATTGCTCTGAAGAGGTCAAATGTTAGTTGTTCGACCCCTATTGCTACCCCCGGTACTGCTACTCGCTATGTTGTAACTTTAAAAAACATCCACTGCGCGCTTGCGCGTTGCTCATAACGCGATATATTCCACAGTAGTGAATGGGCCCAGGCTCACCAGTACGAATGGGACATTTGTTCAAAAAGTACACTGATTGCCTCAAAGTAGGGCCAGGAAATGCGCCCTGAGCCTACAAATCAGGGTTGATAACTCCAACGACTCTTTTCTAAAACTCATCCCTTATGGCTAAGGCTACAAAACGAACCAGCCTGTATCTACGATGGCATGCAGAGCATGCTGTTGCTTGACGGAGGCCATACAATGGAACATAATAAGGTCCAGACTGTAATACTACTGCAATATCCCTTTATTTGTAATCTAGAAATAAGCTACATTCCCTTACGTACCATGCAATGTTTCAGGCCGTTTCATGTATTATCATCTTCATGATCGACGAAATTAACAGATCTTCCTAGATATTCAAAGCTGTAGAGATTTTCGAAAGAATGTGTTTCCGAGAACGGCAGAGATCCTTAGAGCCACAGGCATGTCAAGAGTTCTGGGAGTTACTGAGATTCCAGCACTACAGATATATCAGGCGTTCCCGTGAATGGTGGAGATTCCTAGAGCTCCTCAGTAATAATATATAATAATATTAATTTTATTGAAATTTGTATAGAATTTGAAACTAATACAGGGGGTATCAAATATTAGCTGCAATTTAAAAATCAAGACACAAGTTTCAAGCCCCTATAGTTAGTTCAATGAACTATTTGGGCAGGATAAAATTGACGAGGGAAGAACAACAATGACGTCACAGTCTATTACGCATACATTCGTAAAATAAAGAGAACACTTAGAGAAACCAATTTAGTCCCAACGGTATATAAGTGGCATGTAGCATTTCCTGTGCTCTCATGAGAGAAGAAGAAGAAGGGGAGGCCAAGACAGTACATCAACAGAAATCTACATTCCAATATGAAGGCGCCATTTTCCTGAACAGAATCCAACGAGCTAAGCACAGTTCTCCTAGCTTAGGCCCCCGATCCAAAAAGCACACTGCGATCCCAAGAGAGGCAGAAAAAAGGGACAAAGTATTCAAAGAGAAACGCGGAACCCATACACGAGTCAACGCGCATGGGAACAGCAAGCCGAGAAAGAAGAGGTAAAACAGAACAAAGCACCATCAGCAGGAGTATGAAGGTGGAAGGAAGCAGCGTGGGCACAAAAGACAGACGTCCCGAAGGCCTAGGTAATGGCTAAGGTAATCTAAACAATACCCCTGGGGCACTACACTCCACAA
>LQNS02276622.1:5347859-5359858 GCA_001587735.2 Parhyale hawaiensis
ATGCAAGTAGCTTGATGAATTGTGATTTGGAGAATCTGAAGATGGAATTTCGGTCAAGGTAGAGCTGATCAGCCGTGATGTTGATGGTTTCTTCTTGAGGTAATTTAGTGAATAACGATTTTATGTCAAAACTTACCGCAATGAAGCCATTGTAAGTCCGTGTACTTGCAATTTCGTCCACGGAAGAGAATGAATTTTTAACAGCAGATTCATTAGTAGTGATTGGAGCCATGTACGGAATTAAGCATTTTGCAATTTCATAGCCACAAGTTCCAATCGTTGATAAAATTGGTCTTACTGGGATGCTTTCTTTGTGAATTTTTGGGAGGCCATATAAAACTCCTAGCTATGGGAACTTGTGGCTATGAAATTGCAAAATTCTTAACTCCGTACATGGCTCCAATCACTACTAATGAATCTGCTGTTAAAAAATCATTCTCTTCCGTGGATGAAATTGCAAGTACACGGACTTACAATGGCTTCATTGCGGTAAGTTTTGACGGCTTCATTGCGGTAAGTTTTGACATAAAATCGTTATTCACTAAATTACCTCAAGAAGAAACCATCAACATCACGGCTGATCAGCTCTACCTTGACCGAAATTCCATCTTCAGATTCTCCAAATCACAATTCATCAAGCTACTTGCATTAACAGTGGAGAATGCGCTGTTTGTTTTCTCTGGCAAATTGTTCTCTTTCTCTTAGATCGATGGCATCGCCATGAACAAGCCTTTTAGCTCCACATGCGAAAACGTTTTCCTTTGTTTTCATGAGAATATCTAGCTTCAAAATTGTCCCTCAGATTTTAAACCAAAATTTTATCGCCGTCATGTTGACGACACGATTCTTCTCATGTTCCAAGATTTCTTGACTACTTGAACTCCAAACATCCAAGTATGAAATTAACAAGTTAATACTTTGTGTCTCAATGCTCGTATTGAATTTCATGCTTCACTATATATTATAAGTCTCATGCTTTGAAGCTATTTACATTTCATGCTGCGTTCCCTTTTGTATTACATGCATCGGTACATATTTTACAGCTCATGCTGCAGTACACATGCTGTACTCCTACATAACTCGTGGCAAAACCCCCTCGAGCCACACGAAGCCTGTTTGTCAGAAGGAAGGCCTGTTCACACGGCAGTCTTTTGAATGGGTTCTCTCAGACAGTCGTCCGAATGCTTTGTCGTACCCTTCCAAACACAACTATCTGTGTGTCTACCAAAAGATTTAACAAAATGTCAGCCTCCGACTCAGCTGCTGAAGCAAGTATCTCTAATGAAGTTTCTGGTGTTCCTAAAACTTGCAGTGAAATAAAACGCTAAATACTGCAATGCTGTGCACTTCTCTGTTGCTTAAGCGACCCAGCGGACACTCAGACCAACTGTTGGAAGCACTCATTCAAAAAATTAGTGTGTGGACTGGCCTTTAGCTGAAGCTTAAATATTGCACCGTCGGTGTCGTGAGTACATCCTTGAGCTGCTCCAAGATTGTGCCATGGTCAGGAGGGCCGTAACATCGCTAAAGGTGACCGTAATGTCGCCAAACGAGGGCCGTAATGTCGCCAAACGAGGGCCGTAATGTCGCCAAACGAGGACCGTAATGTCGCCAAACGAGAGCCATAATGTCGCCAAACGAGGGCCGTAATGTCGCCAAAGGAGGACCGTAATGTCGCCAAAGGAGGACCGTAATGTCGCCAAACGAGGACCGTGATGTCGCCAAAGGAGGACCGTAATGTCGCCAAACGAGGGCCGTAATGTCGCCAAACGAGGACCGTAATGTCGCCAAACGAGGGCCGTAATGTCGCCAAACGAGGACCGTAATGTCGCCAAACGAGGGCCGTAATGTCGCCAAAGGAGGACCGTAATGTCGCCAAAGAAGGGTCGTAGGGCGCTAGGGAAACAGTCTCGCCCCTCATGCAGGTAATATGTCTCAATATTCCCCATCAAATTATCGCGCTGCAAAAATGCTACAATAGAACACTAAGCGATATTAATCTGGACGAGGTGAGCACAGGCTCTGATACGCAGCTACAGTGTTTCACGTCTCGTCCCTTGATAATATTTCCATACGTATTTAGGCCTTACATTTCCGTGCATAATTTACGTTTCATGCATCGATAAATATTTTAAGGTAACTGACTTAGCATCCAGTAACTCCAACGGAACCCTCAGTTGTGAAACAGCCACAAGCAATAGACTACGATTTCGGGGGTGGGAATTATTACATGACCATTTTTTTACCTAATTTAAAAAAATATAATTTGAAAGATCCTGTGGAGGATGAGAGTCAGACTCTGAGCATTGCAACGCGGTGCCACGACCGGCCGAGTGGCACAATGCAATAATTTTGTATGTGATACAGAATAACTATTTTCTGCTAAATTTTACGTTGTTAGAAACATAAAAATAGTAAAGTACGCTGAGTACCAGAATATGATAGGAACATAGATGCTGACGGGCTTCATGTCATCAAATGTCACCACCACACAATGCAAGCACACTGTCAACTTTTGAACGGACGTACAGCTTACACGCCGTCCACGCTACCTTGTCAAATCCACTGACGTTCGTTGTATATCGGGACGAGCAGAGGGCTGAACATCTGCCCATATAAAATGAGCACGCAATCGTACATAATGTGGCTGCAGCGTAAGTCTCTGGCACCTAGTACCAGCCACACAACATGGCAGGTATACTACTAGACACAATGCTATTCCTACCGCATACCTGCCCTACCTACGACTAACTGAGGCGCTACAGATGTATGAGATCCAATAGGTGGAGAGCACATGGGCTTATTCCGCCTGCTCTCTTGGAGCGAGATAATCTGCCTCGATTGTTCTGACCTCGTCCAGACCCGCAATCTTAAGCGGTGGATTCGCCGCTTTGGCTAGAGCTTCAGCCGTTAATTGCAACAACTGCAAGCCGATTAAGCTTGAGTTTGAGGGTGTTTCCAGCATAATCGGATTACAATTTACGTCTGACACTTAACTCAACATAGCCAGTTCAGCGTTCTGGATTAAATTTCTCGACAAGCCACAGTCCATGGCATAAAGTTACTGCGATCCACGAGAGCTAATCGAAGATGCCGAATGAGACGGTCGGGTGGATCTGGGGTGGACCTGCTGCAGGATACTTATCACATCTCTTATGCTAAGGGGCAATCCTACTGATATTCATCTATTTGATATACATACATCACATTAATCTATGTTATACGTACCTTAACGTATTGAAAGACTATTGAGAGCTGGCAAGCTGCCACGCATATATATAGATATGAATACTACACAATAGAACAAAACGCACTATAAGGTTATTACATGGAATACCACACCTTGCTGAAGTTATAAACACTCGCTTTCCTACGGCTGATAATGGAGTCCCTTATGCACGGAAGCAATTAGATGCAAAGAAGATATTCTAATGAAGCCTTAAATAAGCTGCTGCGGTGGCAGCTGAACCGAAACAGTTATTTCCAGGCAAGTTTTTTTTTATTTCGGGAGGAAGTAAAGCCTGGGAAACTGTCATAAATTTAGCAATGGATTTCATTTTCTACTTTATCAATCGAAATTAGTTTCTTCAGGAGCAATAAAGGAATTTTTCTGCAACTCGTGCAAATGGTTGCAGTTTTTCTGCTTAAATACACGTGGATCNGGAGGTAGTAAAGCCTGGGAAACTGTCATAAATTTAGCAATGGATTTCATTTTCTACTTTATCAATCGAAATTAGTTTCTTCAGGAGCAATAAAGGAATTTTTCTGCAACTCGTGCAAATGGTTGCAGTTTCTCTGCTTAAATACACGTGGATCATTTCATCTCTGCATCACTCCTTAGATAAATTCGGGCTGACCGAGAACTCTTTATTGTTCCTCAATAGATATATAAAGTAAATTTCAGCTAATCATATAGACGCGCTGTAATGCCAGTGAATTTATGATCTAAAATGAAAGTTCTCTGCACATTAGGACTGCATTGAGAACCAGTGCCTACTGCCACTTTCTGACGGACATCTGTGATGAGCAGACAATCATCAGTTTGCTGCCAAACTCAGCACTGGGGTGTGTGCTCCATGAGCGAGGGCACCATCCCGTGTGTAAGAGTTAGTAACTTGCCATCGCTATAAATACATAGAACATAATAGCTGTTTTTGCCAAGTGTTCCAAGACAGGAGAGTTCACTGTGCTGAGCAAATTACAGTGAAGACCGTCACCATCTCTTTGTCCTCAAGACAGACTCTATTCGGTACTTGGATAACATTGCGTTCGCATCTTGATAAAACAAGCACCTAATTTAACAGTTTCCGGATAGTAGATGTTTTGATTTGCCCGTCTAGTGAGGTGAACAATTAAAGCATGCGATAGGAACCCACTGACATCATTAATACCTAGATAACTCATCATACTCGCTACACAAACAAACCAAACGTATTATAAACTGTAGGTATAATGCAATGGAAAGCCAAACAATTTCTCGGCTAAAAGTCCTCTACTTATATACATGTAACGACTGTATGTACAGAATTATCACAATACCTTAATTTATGAACATATACATTGCGTTAACAGCAACCGTTCAGGAGCATTTACCAATCCTTTACGCCCCCCAGAAGGCAAAAGGTGGGCCCATAGACCACACCATACATTGACTGGATACTGGCCCCTAAGGCAGATTTCGGTCCCGCAATTGGGTCTGACTGCACGGTGCCGCAGAAACATTTTTATATGTTCTCCCGTTACTTTTTCATACTTTGTTTAGCTGCTATTTGACTTAATTCCTTTACATTCAGTAATGACTGGCAAACATGTACATACTTCTAAAACTTCTATACGCTTAAATGCACAAAAATGTTAAAGCTTGAAGTGTAATTACGTAGAGCAACTGTTTATGACAACCTTTGATAGTTGCAGTAAACTTATTTTGCAATAGTTAGTGAAATAAGCAGCCTCATTTTGTAGCACAAAAGCTTCTTAAGTTCGTGGTATGCTCGATTTGTAATGAAATGCACGTGAACAGCTGATGAAAATGTTAACGAAATTTATTAGGTAGTTATACGGGCTAAGCGAGAAAATCAGAACAGACTGCAGAGCTGAAAGGTGAGTTGGAGCAGCTTGCAGCCATAAGGTGAAGGAGCCCGGCCAGTAGTGAAGTGATGAAGTACTGGCTGTCATGAAGTGATCTAGCATTGAAAACAGTGAAGTGAAATAGCATTGGCAGCAGTGAAGTGAAATAGCATTGGTGACCGTGGTGTTCTGTATGATGAAGCACTGGTCGCCATGAAATGATGTAGTAGTCTATTGACAGCAGTGAAGTGATATTGCATTGGCAACCGCCGTGAAGTGATGTACCGAAGCTTTGACAGCTGTTGCGTGATATAAATATATCATTGGCCGCCCTGAAGCGATGAAATGAAGGCAACTGTGAAGTGATTCAACTCCGTCAACCATGATGTGTTTCTAGTTAGGCAACCAAAAACTGATGCAACACAGCAAACCATTAAGTGATATAATGTAGACAGCCACAAAGTGGTGTATTATATCTAGGGGGTTATATAAAACGATATTGACAATGACGATATGCAGCTTTAGATGGTTCCAGTAATGAAAGGTTGTATCAGCCCTAAACTATGTTTTAATTCATTACCGGCTGTCTGGGTATCTCTATCTCATTGTTAAACATATATTTTTAGTTCATTGGTAGCTACCAATGTAGTATTACTGTGCCTTCAATTCATTTTTTCAACATTACTGGGTTTTCTTAACCTTACTTTTGTTGCGGATATTGGAATGAGGTCTACTGAAAGTTTGACATACATCAATTTCTGAAGTTATTACTTCAAATCCGTCATTGGAGAAAAAACTTAATTAATTGTAATATTAAAGTACATTAAGTGTAGTGTCTATAAGCTAATTTTTTCTATAAAATTTTAATATTCCTAGAAATTATGATGAATTTTCAAGTTTTCTTGGTGTCCGATGGTATGATGTATATCGCCTTCTGAAGGTATATGATTGTGAATTTAGATTCCCTGCTCTGCAACGCATTCCTTATGGTACGACGAAGAAATTAATCTTTGTTTGAGGTCTCTGTGATTATTAGAACTCATTTCAATAACACGTAAATCAGCCTCCAGACCCAATTGCCAGAGGCCCGATTTCAGTGTCCAGTCAATGTATGGTGCGGTCTATGGTAGGCAATATACCGTAGGGTTAGATCGGTATGTTCGTTCATCCTATATACAGGGGAGCAGCGATTCCAGGGGAACCCTGTAGGCTAGTTACTTAAATTTAGCCTCAGCTGGTTCTTCGGGACGTCCTTCCTTCTTGCCTGCTTTGCTTCCTTTCGCTTTCATACTCCTGCTGATGCTACTTTGTTCTGTTCTGCCATTCCTTCCCTATACTTGTTAGTCACAGGTACTTTTGTTCCGTGTGGAAATACCCTCGTACATGGGTTTGCCACGTTCTGTCGACATATTAGATGTCCTTGCTTCCTTCTTGCGTGAGACCGCCTATGATGCGGCAAAAACTACTCAATATGATAATTATTCCTTACGCCCTGGACTATTTCTCAAGTTAGATTCAACACGAATTGCGTTCCCTAATTATTCAATCGAAAAAGTGAGGTTAAATGGGAAAATATCACCTTTGGCGACCGAATATATAAATTTAGTATTTACACAACTTTTTCAGAGCCTTCGATACCACACAAGTTTTTGTGAACAAAGTTTCAATGCAACAAATTCATCACAAAAGGGGTAAAAGACTGAGAGACATCCTGAATGATGTGCATTTGTTACAGTCTACACCCAGCCACCACACCGCGCTCTGCAGGGACGTTTCGCTGGACTGACAAACTCATCTTTAGTAGTGACAGTAGCATCGTCGCAGTGGCAGCTGTGAAGGGCAAGCAGAGTTTATGCTTAACTCTATTCAGACTAGGCTGTGTTGGTCTGCTACAAGTCTTCTCTGTTATATTGCATTTCTGTGGGGAAAAAGAGTTTATGCAATGAGGTGGGATAGCCAGATACAGTCAGCCTTAATGCAATAACGCTCCAGTTGAGAAGCGTAATGAATATGTTATTGTATAGTGGTTACCAAAAGTAGGTTTGTCCATGCGTTGGGAGACAGTAAATAATGGACAGCAACAGAAACAGGGGTTCTGATCGACTAGGGCCCGCGCGCCTAATTTAAGGGTAACAACCAATGACATTCGGGAAGCGGCGTCTTACCCGAATAAAGCCCAGTATAATCCATACAACAGTGAAGGTTCTGCAGGCTATATGTAGAAACCTACACTTTATTGGCTGTTATGATGTTGACTTAAGAGCATTAATATTTTATTAATATTTTAAAGTTAAAACATTAATGTGTTAACTTTAAAACTTGTCAGAGAAATTTGAAAAAAGATATGATTCTTCCAGGCTCAGTGTGTCCTCTGTATCGAACCAATGAACTGTCACTTCAACCAAAAGTTAGAGCAGACACTTCGTACCTGCTGGATATAACTCTGCAGAGATGCATAAACCAACAACACCATAAACGCGTTATATTCTGCAGTTCAACAATCAATATCTTAACAGTATTACTACATTTGAACAACACATACTCAGCAATATTGTATTTAGATTGGTGATATAATACAACACAAGTACGCTTTTGATTGTTCGAGTATTACCAGTACATTGTAGTACATGAAGATCTCTTGACAGGCTGATACGAATAACAAAGTAATATACATAACAGCAAAATGCCAAAATACTGCAACGGGTGGTTGTACAAGCTCTAGAGACAGATATAGTATTCCTTTATTGGATATATGGAGCACTAGAGTTTTTTTTATACTGATGCTCATTTGATAGTGCAGTTACAACTAAATGACTTTGCAAATTTACTCCTAAAACGAAGTCCTGCAAGTCACTAGCGAAACAGCTCTCCTTACTTACTGAACCTACTTTCCACCCAGTGAAATTTAGCACGGAGGGAGTGTTGTAGTTAGGCAGGGGGATTCTCCGGAGGGTGTCGGGTAGGTGGCGGAAGGTATAAAAGGAAGGAAGAGAACACAGGAAGTGGAGTACAGATAAAGGATTGTCCCACAGAGAGGTGGGAAGGAGCGGGGTGGGATGGACAGGACATTCGAATAGGTAGTTCACAGTGTGAGGGCCATTGTGGCACTCGGGGCAGGAGTCTGGGTCTGCTTGCCCCACCCTGTGGCGGTAAGACACCAGGGCAGAGCAAAAGCCTGAACGTAGCTGCGATAGGGTAGAGCGGGCCGCCCGTGAAAGAGCGGTCTCCTCAGGCGAGATCTCGGGTGCAACGGTGCCCAAAAACCCTGCTTACTGGGAGACGGCAGCACGGAGAGACTCACATGGACCAGAGCATAGCCAAGGGTCGCCAGTACTGTGTATGTGAAGAGTAGAAGCTGATGCTGAAAGCACTGATTTATAAAGTGATGGTCGTTACTGTCGTTACTCAGTCTGTTCTGTCATGAACTTTATTTTTAAAATAGCATGTTACCTTTTAAGTATTCCTAAACACTCTGCATCACTTTCCTATGGTATTATAAGAAAATTTCCAAAGAGTAAGGGCAAGAACAAAGAAAAATACTTGAAAATGCAGCAAAGCGTTATTTTTATATTTCATGACTTGCATATCGACGTAGCTATAGATCGACAGCAGAGGATTTGCCCCAATGATGTTAAGAAGCGGGTCAGAGACGGCTAATGCTGCTGAGTACGGAGACGCACTACGAATTACAGCAACAGTGACGTGGCTCGAAAGATTAACCTCAACACTTTGAGGTTGAACCAGCACTAGAGGTTAAGTCTGCACAAGAGGTTGATATCGGGCCCCACAGTGACCCGGCAGGCTGACCCAGCACCGTCCACTGTAAGCATCAACTGCCTCCAGAACAATATCTCTGCTTGGAACGGGACCCAACAGCACTTTGGGGCAATAAAGCGATAAAAGCTGCTCATCAGGGGGAGCAGATGTAACCAAACTAACCCAAAGCGCACTATCATAAGATCAACAGTATCTCGGGGTAAGGTTTTAAACACAGCTAATGTATCTTATCAGCCGTGTGATGACGGCAATTGCTGTGGTGTTTACTTACATGATCAAAATGTACCAGCGCACATGGCATTTGGATACAATAAATATATATCTATGTATATTCCGTAAGTTAAATAAAACTGATACCCAGTTTGATGTGCATTGCCGGAAGCTACTGTAAGGCCAAAGCTTAACTCTCTTACGAAGTTGTGCTTTACCACTCTATTCCCACTCTATGTATTAAAGCCCAGTGCCCACGCAACAATTTTCGTTGCCGCTAGCAGCCTAGAGGCAACTCAACTAATCCGTTTACGTAGTCGCGGCAGGGCTTCAGCTTACGCAAAATAGAACTGTACAAAAAATTGTCGATAATCTCTATCACTACTACAGTTTTTACAGCATAGAACGTGGTAATTCTGAACTTTCAACTATCGCTCCTAATTTTGAGCAGTTTAAGTACACAAAGATTGATATTTTAAGATTTGTGCACGGTGTTCATAGACGTCTTGCTAAAGTCACGGCCTCGACTAGGTAGTCGGATCAGTTGAGTTCGCTCCAAGCTGCTTGCCGCAACGAAAGATGTCACGTGGGCACCGGGCTTAAGTTGCTTCACGGACTAGCTTGGCTTGATAGTGTCTGAAAATGACAGTACGGAGCATAAGAGCGCGATGATCTTGTAACCAGGCGGCCCATTCAGAACTAACAGCGCCACTGGTTGCTGCAAAGTATGCACCAGCTATTTATCAATGACGTTTGGTTTTTGGAACTGCTGCACTGAAAATCTCTACGGACACTTTAGGCTTAATTAGCGAATACAACACAGAAACTCCTGCTCTGAACTGCCGATGACTTGCAGATGCAATACTTCGTACTGCCAACGCGCACTGTACAACAGATCACTGCACTTGTTCCCCCTACCACCAACGCGCACGGAGAAGGTACTACACACGCTAAGCTATAGGAAAATTTTGTTCAGTGTTGTGCTCACTAACAAAGTTAAGTAGCGTGTTTACCGATTAAGCAAAGCTCTTTAAACTAAATGAAATAGTGCAATAATTTATTCTCTTAGCACACTACTGTACTAGCAGTGAATAACTCGTAAACTGCGACGGTCTAGAAAATAACTAAAAGAATAATATCACCTGTATATCTCCGAGTTTTACAATTACGTCCAACGATTTACTTTTACTTGTATACAGGTAACGCTGCTAGCATATAACCGTTTTTAGCTCGGCGGTGTCTTGTTAATTAACAGCAACGTAGCGCCTCAGAACCGGCGGGTGCTATTGTCTCTTACATATGACCATTTTAATGTGTATCTTGTTTAGCTAACGTGTACCTCGTCTGCTAATTAGCTGCGTATATGTTGACTTCTTTCAATGTGCGTACGAGGAACAAAGGATTGGAGTGTGAATCCGGTTTCAAAGTATGTCCTCAAATACTGCACTAAGCATTTTCTTGTAGTTGCCCTTCCTCCAAGGATCCGCACCAAGAAGGTAAACCGTTAAAGATAAAAAAATGCACAGGACAAGCACGATGGCACACAATCCAATCACAATTGCTCAGAAGTTAGACGCAGGAAAAACAGCAAGCAGTAAGTCAGTTCGTACAATTGCGGTCTTCTTTTCAACTACCGAAATCGATCGACTAATAACAAGGTCAAGGCCAATCCGGATAACATATTAGAGTGTGCTCAGAGCTGGCGCATTAAGGGTTACAATAAGAACTATTCCAGCTCGGAATCCTAGACATAAGACTACCGAATTGGAGACTTCCTGAAGATAGATAATCTGAGTTAGTTGCATAGTACTGCAATGTGATTTAATATGATATTTTCTATGTATAAGATGCTAGTGAAATAACGTAGCAAAAATGGAACCACAACTTGCTTGAAGCGTGGTATGACCGTTGTCATTTTCAACGGTGTGTTCTCGAGGAGCGTCCCGGCCGCGGCTGCAGCATTACCAGCATACGATGTTCTATAGCTCACAACTGTTAGATTGCTGTCATAACCCATCAACCAATATGGCTGCCTTCATAGTTTCTATCAATTATTTAATCGTAGCTAGATATTTATCTAT
This sequence comes from Parhyale hawaiensis, assembly GCA_001587735.2. Classification (NCBI taxonomy): domain Eukaryota; kingdom Metazoa; phylum Arthropoda; class Malacostraca; order Amphipoda; family Hyalidae; genus Parhyale; species Parhyale hawaiensis. The sequence goes on from LQNS02276622.1 coordinate 5,358,995, forward strand.
ATATGTTTATCCTCCATTCAGATAATGGTTCACATTTATACACGATACACGCTAAGGTTGGTCGGTAATAGCAGAGAATACAATCATATAACAATAAAGTAGCGTCTATATATGCACATAGAAATGCCATAAGAAGTATGCGTTATCTGGTTTGACGATGGTACTCTCCGATGCACAAAACAAACTCCTTACTAATGGAACCTCACTTTCCGTAAATTATACCACTATGAATAGTATTGTTTACAAACAGTAAACATATTCTATGCCATTCTATTCTATGCGAGTTCTCGTTCCACTCGTCGTGCGACTAATGTCAAGCATTTTCTTCTTTATCAAATGCCTATGATTCACACACATTTTTGTCAACAACTGCTATGGATTTTGAAGCATGTGCACGTAAGTATTTCGACGATGGTGCAGAAGTTTGCACAGACTGCCGGGAATTTCAGAGGCTGTGTAGGAATTTCCAAGGCTGTGTAAGATATTTCTTGAGTGTCTGCGTAGTACACAAAAATGGACACTGCCAATGTCAACATGGCCATCGCTCCTCTTTATGTCAAATGCAAACATGAAATCTACATTATTAATCAGAGATGAAAACTTACTTCTTCAGTTTCCCTTTTCCTCTGAGTCGCTAACAACATATTGAAAAAGAGATAATACATTTATACAGCAATTCTAGGATTCGTCTGTCCGTCGGAAGATGACGGCGAAAGAGTAAGACGGTACCGCGCTCCGATCTGAAACGTTAAGCAAACATTTTGTAAGTATCACTGTATATTCTCCGTGTTTGGTGAGTGCAAATTGTGCATAAAATAATAATAATAATAATAATAATAATAACATGTATTTCTCCACAGGCGG
>LQNS02276622.1:5359894-5385292 GCA_001587735.2 Parhyale hawaiensis
TGGACTGGCTCCGCAATAGAGCTACCTAACAATCACGCTCGCGCAAGAAGCAAAGTAAGATATAATTGTTTCTACTAATATTAACATTACTGCTTGTTCACTTAAAGTAAGGTAAATGGAAAATGCAGTAGCTTCCCTAGGAAATATCTAGGGCCTACATGGTTCAACACTATTTCACCTGACTGCTTAAATACTATTACATAAAAGCAACTATCTGTCTGTAAACATTTCATGTACAAATCACACATCAAAACATAGCTTCTGGATGATATCAGAAAAATGAGACTCTTGTTAATTCCAAGCTAGAATTTGTAAATACCGTAATGCTGTGATGAGTTTAGACGAGTCAAACCTATAAAGAGCAAGAGCTGAACTATTGATCTTTTCTCCATCACAGCGTTTTAACCACTTGCTTAGTCTTTGAGAAGATATTAAACCGCTGTGGGTAAGGCAAGCATTGTTTGATTTGATATTAAACCACAACTAAACAGGTCACCAGTTGTCCCCGTATCAATTGTATTCACAAAATGATCTCAGTAAAGTACAAAGACTGACCTTAATATATGTTATTTACTGCACCTGGTGCTGCGGGTGTCTGTAGCAGTAAACTAATTAGTCTACCACACAATGCTAAGGGAACAAGCGAACCTAGTGAAGCAGACATCTCTTGCACTGAATTACTTACTCGTTTTCAAGCTGTTATTAGAACAAAGGCACCTGATGCAGCAGACATCGCTATAGTAATATATTTAAGCCTATAGTGTTGAGAATCCGCCATCAAGAAGTAACAAAGACGAACTTTCCCGCTGTAGCATACAAATGTACTGCCGTACAAATATCTTTATACCTTCTCATATACCAATAGAGACGTACCTGGTGCAGCAGGTACCTCGTAGGTCAGCAATCATCCTCCTTTTTTCTGGACTTGAGTCCAGCGGTCCTGGGCACCTGGATGGCTGGCACAATAAGATTGGTGACACTGCCTCCTCTGCTCGTCTGCCTCACTTCCACTTCACGGGGCGAGAATGGGGTTGACATGGACGGGTTGCTCGCTGATCTTCCTGTTCTCGGGCCGCTACCAGAGGAAGACTTGAAAAATGGAGGTGAAGTTGAAGTTGAAAAACGAGATTCGCTTTGCTCTTGGGGCGCCACGACACTCAGCTTCTGGGCGAAGTCCGAAGTGACGTCTTCTCGGGTCTGCGCCTGTAAATCCAGCACCATCAGGCGTCAGGGACCGAGTGGGACTCCTGCTGGGCTTAGATTTCCCTTGCTCCTGCATAAGCTTCCTACTGTCTATCCTAATGCAGTAGTCTGCTGAGATACATATATCAGTTTCCATGCATGGCATGTTCAATAAAGTAGAAGTTTTCCTGCCAATTCACTAATTTGTACCGCACACGCGAGATGCATGTTGCGTAGATATTAGAGCATGGAGATTAGATATGACTTTTCTGAATTACTTGCTTCACACATAAATTGAACAGTGTCCAAAAGCTGAAAAAAGGCTGTTTGGGGTTGAGAAGATGCCTGTACAAAACAGATGAAGCTAATCATTGAGAAGTCCACTGCGTTGTTGTTCGCTTGATTTACAAGACAGTAGGATGGTTTCACATCAGCAGCAAATCTGGGCACTGGCGTTACTTAATTACCAAAGCAATACCATATCGGTAAGCCAGTATCAGGGTAACGTGCATATTTTCAAAGTAGCTGGCTACCACTGACTCACCAAGAAATTTTAGCGCTACCTTGTGTTATCCTAAGTTTTACCCGTTGAAAAATGATGGCGAAAGTCGCAGAATTTGTTGCCGTGCATTATTCAGCTCTGCTTTGTAGCAAACGAAATTCCCGGCAGAAGATCATTATTTCATCGAACCTAATTTGAACTTCCCTGCAGCACTTGTATAATTAGCTTATTATATCTTTTGTAGAAATATATACATTTGATATATACTGAACCTAATTATTACATGCAAAAAATATGCTTATTCATAAACCTTTGCCTAAGGAAACGCTGCCAAAAAGTCATTTATAACAATAATGCTAATTCTTTTCTATCTTTGCATCATTGATATGAAAATATATACTATATGTAAACGAGTATCTAGAGCTACTAAAGAAATACAGCTTTAACCTAGCTTGTTTACTTGATTCCGACAACTAAGTTGCAATTTATACATGTAGTAAAAATAAACTTGCTTGGGAGTTTTCAATTCTGGAATCTTAATCAATTTGATAACCATTTATGGGAGGATAAAACGGGTCAATGGGCATCCTTCTGAACTTTTCCTCTGAATTATTTCATTTCCCATTTTAGTTACTAAATTAGCGGGACACCAACTTATTAGCAATATTGCGTCAGCGGGCAACTATCCGGGCAATGTACTGGTGAACTTTCGCCACGTTTCTGAGGCACTTTCAATATTTCGTTACCTGCAGCGCTGTGACGCGGACCGCTCTAATGAAATGAAAATAGCTAACGCATTGACGGTAATGTACCCCTGATGTTTCGGTAACGCATTGACGGTAATGTACCCCTGATGTTTCGGTAACGCATTGACGGTAATGTACCCCTGATGTTTCGGTAACGCATTGGCGGTAATGTACCCCTGATGTTTCGGTAACGCATTGACGGTAATGTACCCCTGATGTTTCGGTAACGCATTGGCGGTAATGTACCCCTTATGTTTCGGTAACGCATTGACGGTAATGTACCCCTGATGTTTCGGTAACGCATTGGCGGTAATGTACCCCTGATGTTTCGGTAACGCATTGGCGGTTGTGTACCTCTAATGTTTCGGTAACGCATTGGCGGTAATGTACCTCTAATGTTTCGGTAACGCATTGGCGGTAATGTACCTCTAATGTTTCGGTAACGCATTGGCGGTAATGTACCCCTGAAGTTTCAGTCATATGTAATTCCTAAAGGTAAAATGTGGGATAGACGAACGATACCTGCTATAACAATTCATTGTACTATGTGCATTTTTGTCAAATACTGACTTTTCCAATTGATCAAAATTATAAGACCAGGGTAATAAGTGTTTTGTTCTAGGGTAATTTCCAGCGTTTCGGATCAGTTACAGGCTTGCACAGAGCGTGAATGTGTCACTATGTCCAAAGAAAGCAAGCTCTCCGAATTAGCACGTGGTCGAATTGTTTAACTGCATAAGCAAGTATTGTCGCAGCGTGCAATCGCACCCAAGATTCACTGCAGTAAAACTATGATTTGCAACTTCCATAAGGACCATGAGAGTTATTTAACAGCAGAATCCAGTGGAAGGCCGGCCAAAATGTCCCCTGCATTGAGTAAGAGAATTAAACGGGTTGTTTCTCAAGACAGAGGACGGTCTTGCCAGCAAATCAAGGCACTCACAGATGCTGATTGCAGTTCAATAGCCATCAGGCGACACTTACGACAAAAGGATATGAAGAGCAAAAGCGTCTGAAAGGTCCTCGGTTGTTTCCGCATTACAATGTGGTCCATTTACAGTTTGCTCGAGAACACAAAACATGGTATATTGAAAACTGGTTTAAAGTTTTGTATCTCACGAAAAAAGTTCAATCTGGATGGCTCTGATGGCTTCTAACGGTACTCGCATGAAAAAGAGATGTCTCCTGAAATATTTTCCATGGTCACAGCGGTGGAGGCTCCGTTATAGTTTGGGAGCCTTTTCCTACAGGGGAGCAATGAAGCTTCACGAGGTGCAGCGTCTTCAAACAGCTGCTGGTCGCGTCGGCATGCTACAATGATTATCTTTTTCCTCGGAGGGCCCTCTTGGTGTGGTGATGAGTCGTTTTTCCAGCAGGATAATGCAGCAGTCTAAACTGCCCCAGACTATAACCTTCTTTCAAGAAAATGGGGTTCCTATTTTCCGTCATCCAGAATGTTCGCCAGACTTAAACCCAATTGAAAATCTTTGGGGATGGATGGCGAGAGATGACGGAAATGCTTAATAATTTGTGACAGTAAAAGAACATCGTGATACCCTCTTTAAGAGCTGGGACAACATTCCTCCAACCCTGATGGAAACTTCCATTTCTAGCATGCCACAAAGAAATTTTGTGGTTATCAACAAGACTGGAGGCAGTACTCATAACTAAGTTTCAACTTTTCTCACGTCAACGCCCTTATCGAAAGGTTACCAACGATTTCTGTTTGTGGTCTTATAATTTTGATCAACTGAAAAACTCATTATAAGACGAAAATACACATTTCTTAATAAATTCTTACAATAGGTAATTTTCAACTTTCTCACCTCTTACCTTCTGGAATTACAGACCCCCAGTCGAAGGAATTCATTTATTTATCAGTAATGCGTTGTTATTTTTTCCATTTTCAAGTGGTCTTAAACGCTTGATCAGCAGTGCAGAAGATTTCTACTTCGTATGCGGGGGTTGCATTTTACCATACGTGCGAATAACGTCATTAAGCACGAGTAGTATTTGCCCAGACTGATTAATCTTTTGAATTCTAGCAGGAATAACATCGTTTGAGGCGTCAGACCTGGCACGTACTAAGTGATGCGCATGCTTTAGGTAGAAAATGTGCGTACTCCGAACTCACCCATCTGTCGGTGGCAATGATCTGCAGCATGGCGGGCATAATACCGGCCCGGAGCACCAGCTCCCGCACCTCAGCGCTGTCACCAGCCATGTTTACCAGCGCCCACACAGCCTCCTCTGACACGTCAGGGTCTGGTGTGGACACCAGTGGCAGCAGGTACGGAGCGCAGCCTGAATCTGAACACCAATTGTTGAGAGCGGTGAGAGATCAGCAATAAAGGTAAAGTTAACTTGTCTGCAGCCTCAAATGGGAAACTCACACGCACTGGTTTGTGCTGCGGGTATAGGCCCACTAGCCCCAGAGGAGTAAGTGCGGCTGTAGCCGACCACGGTTCATCAGAATTATGGATGACGGCATTTTTACGGAAGGTTTAAATGACCAAATGACCCGCGCTCCTACCACCCCCCTCCCCCCTCCCCTCCGCCATCTCTGCAGAAGGCAAGTTCCCCAACGGTCACTCTGCATACCTACAATTGCCGAGACAGGACACCCAGATCAGCAAAGAGCTCGCATGCTTGGGTTAGCCTCGAACCTGCTATAGAAGGAATATGAGCTCAGAAGGCAAGCGTGCTGCTAAAGTGGGTATTGCTGTTATTACTTTTCATTTACGAGATTGTTCTGCGTTATTCCTCAATGTTGTGTGTGTACGATGTCTTCAGTATCTGTTTGAAAAAAAAACTATGAGCTCATAATGTTAAGGTGAATATTCTGAAAATCATAAATAAAATTTAAATTTCTAAACCTATGAATAAAAATTTCCTCTATTTCCATCACAGTTAGAGGGGAACATAGATGTTATCGGGGGAATTCTAAACCACGAATGTACAAAGATACTTGAAGGGGCCGGATGTGTGTGCCTCTACTGTTAGAGGATGTGGGATTAGTTGGGATTGTGTGAAGCGGTACAGCCGAGGTCATAATGTTAAGGCTTGGTTTTGTTGTAGGGATGTAGAGAGACTTCAAAGCTGTGAGCTCGATTGGGTTAAAGTCTTTGATGGAGAAGTCATTCTTAATTAAGGATCGTTGTTTTGCTCTGCATGGAGGTGAGGAATTGAACCTGAGGGTTTTTCGAGTGGTAAACTGGTACGACTAGATACACCTACACAAATGTCCCACACCATTTTGCCAAGTGTTATCTACCGTTTCCAATACAGAGGTTGCAACGCCTCGTACATAGATAGCTCTGGATAACATTTCATAGCCCGTACTGACCAACATTTAGGAGCATCTAGTTGAACGAATTCACCACTCCTAGAACCTTCACATTCAGCTCACCGCCTCCATGCTGAGAAAAACAACCATCCCTTCAGCAAGGATGATTTCTCCATCACAGACTTTTTGACCTAATCGAGCTCACAGCATTGAAATCCCTCTACATCCATAGAACAAAAAACAGCCTTAACATTATGACATCGGCTCTACAGCTTCACACAATCCACAACTAATCCCACATTCGCTGACTGTGCAGTCACTGACATCCGGCCCCATCAAGTAGCTTTGTTCATTTAGGTTTTAGACATCCCCAATAACATCTATGTTCCCCTCTGACTGTGATCGAAATAAAGGGAATTTATATTCATAGGATTACAACATTCAAATTCTCTTATTATGGGAGATATTCCCGAAACGTTATGTTTAATTTTCTGATAAATTAACGTATATTTGGTATTTGAAACTTGCCTTAGTTTAATATATTTTTTGAATATTCTGCTATCAACGATGTTTCCATTTCCACAATTTTTGTCATCTAACCTAACCTTACGTTTGGTTTCTATTATCCTTTAATTAAACAAACAAACAAACAAACAAAAACAAACAAACAAAAAGAATAAAAGAGGTCTTATCCGCAGTCCTTCGACACATTTAGATACGAGCATGAATTGGAGTGGTCAGTTTCCTCACTCTCTATCGACAATTTGCATTTTCTGTTAAACACCGAACAAAATTATAGGAACAAAATTAGAGCACTCGATCTGAGAGCTCATTCATCCGCCAAGCGAGGCAACGGTAGCAAAAAATTCAAATCGGGTCTGAAACCATAATTTTCTTTGTATAAACTCCAAAATCTAATCATTCGTGCCTTTTCATAGTAATAACAACTAGGGCAATTTTATTGAAGATCCGTTCATAACTTTTTGAGTTATACTGCTAACAAACGTTATGACAAACATGAGTCAAACATAGAAACGAACAAACCGAACTGCACCAAAATTTAATCATTTATGTCTTTTAACAATGCTAACAACCCCTATAATTTCATAAAGATCCATTCATCATTTTTTGAGTTATTGTGCTAACAAGCATAAAATTAAAAACAGTGACAAACAAACAAACGAACGAACAAACGGATCCATACTAAAATTTGGTCATTCACTTTTTGTTATATACCCAACAACTCATTTAATTTCATAAAAATCCATCCATAACTTTTTGAGTTATCTTGGTGACAGACAAACAGCAGACAGACAAACACGACGAAAACATAACCTCCTTGGCGGAACTAACTAACATTTAATACATTCAAATAATTTTACCGATTAATCAACTGAATTACAAAAACATAATTCCATGAGCTGTTCTTTGAAGGATGTAACTGATAGCGATAATAAAATAGTAATGGTATTATTCAGAGAGCCACCTGGGTCATATATACATTTGTATACACATTGCCCCAGCTGTCGAGGCATTACACAGTATCCGTCTTAAGTCGCAAGCATAATGCGTAGATATTAGTAATATGTACACTAGAGCTGTGGGCCGTGAGCACCAGCACGACGGAAGTTTCTCTGATAACATAAATTTTAGGGACAACTCCGCCTCAAGTGGTTATAGCCAAACGTTTTTTCCATAATCACAGAGCAGTAGTGAGGTGCAGAAGTATATGTCACGTAATATTTTTATTTCACTGTTGATGGTTTGCTGCGAACTATTTTACTGTGCGTGATATTTTCTTTAAGTTCCGCGTCAGAAGAACTATTCGACATTGCCGTAGCTATACTTTACACTTACTTTATACTGATGTTTCTCCATTTTTTTTACTGGAAGCTATTGAACGGAACTAAATAAACTACCGTAAATAATTTGTTATGTCAACACAAGGCACAGGCTTTGCTTCGATATGAAACCCAAGCTCATTTTTGTTTTATCTTTCTACATTACTACCAATAATATCGCCAACAACATCATCACTATGTCTCTTTTTGTTTCCAGTGAGGCTAATCTCCAAATATTCTACAATCACGGCGTATCTTACACTGAGCAAATCTCTTCTCACTAAAATGCGAACAATGTTGTTGGAAAATTTTACTCTGTTCTTTGCAATATTTATCAAGAGGCCGCCTCCTCCCTACGGGTGCGTCCCTAAAGGGCAAGTAGCAAAAGTGCCTTAATTAACTGCTATTCCTGGGCTGATTAGAATTCTTTCCAAGGCTTCCAAACTTTCCAAGGGTCATTCACAATGGATCTTCTCAGGACTGCAGGAGTTATTTTCTTCTTCTTTTTGACAGCCCTAATTGTAAGGATATAGATTTTTGCTATATTTTTGTTGACTCACATGCTGTGCTGCAGAAATTTGACCAGTTTATGATGCATTTGTTAATTCAGAGATGATATTGTAATCTAGTTTTTATAGCGTTATAGAGTAGTTGTGTACTCATGGGATCAAAATTCATGAACTTGACAGGTTTAAAAAATTAAATTTCCTCAAACATAAAATTTACAAAACTGTAATTTTTATCGATTAGTTGAGCTACGCCAAAAGAAACCTTCTATTCTCACGCTCATATCTCCAGCGCTGTTACAGTGCCTTTGAATAGAACGGTCGGTAAGCTGTGCCTTTAAATATTTCATAAATACTCATCGTTGTAATATCTTGTTTGGAACCACGAGGGCAGTGCTGGGCTAATTGTTGAGGGAATTATGTCTCTAGCAAGCACATATTCCTGTATTACTCACAGGGAAAAAACGAAAAAACTGGCGCCGCTAATCGAGCAGTTGTGTGAGCTCACTTTTGGTAGCCACAACAGGGGGACTAGAGAGAGGAAAAGTGATTCTACTGAACACGTCACTAGTACTCGCATCATGAAGTACCGCACTGCATGGAATAGCTTGTCTAGAAAGAAAAGAAAACTCACAACAAAAAGCGTCAGCAGAAGAATGGAATACAAAGAAAATACATGCAGTGATCCAGGAAATTTCAAGTTCAGACTGAAGCCATAGCTAAAATAGGCTAAACTATGGAGGGAAATTAGTTGCACTGTATAGTGCTAGTCTGCACACTGCTCTTATGTCTTGATGTTACTGTCTACATCTCTCGCTTGAGTAATATGTTGGCCAAATGTTGTGAGAGAGTGCAATTTGCAGACAACCCAGGAAAACTTTCTTATTTTGCCGGGGAAAATATCCTCAAGCTTTTGCTTTTAATTTGCCTTTCGCGTCATTAAATGAAGAGCTAAAATTGTACTAGCATTCAGCACCGCTGCAAATCTCGCTCAACAAGTAACTAGCGTACACTTCAGCTCTGAAAGTAATATTTCCGATGAGTGAACATAGGAAGTAAAGAGGCATCATTGCTGGCGATACCACCCTAATTTCGTCGACTGTTATTCTCCCAGGAAAGTATGTGTTGGCAAGCTTGAACGTTTCGCCTTTCGTTCTATATAGCCATTAATCAAAGAATAAAACCTCCGTAGAACGTGGTCCAGTACTAAAGTGTCGACAGCTGGACGAATCTGTGGACCAGCCCCTCGCCCCGAATGATTTATAGCGACCTCAGCACTAATTATAAACTTTTCTGACTCAAACATAACACTCCAACTGCGGCCAAGGAACGCGGTCGGATTTTCTGCTAAGAGAGTAAGTTTTGCGCCTGCATTCTAGATAGCCAGACTCCTCTTCGTGCGATAAATCCTGTAGCGAATGAGGGAAGTTTCTTAATTTGAAACGAGAAACCAAACTCTGAAGACAGAAGCAAACACCGAGGCAGTTCTTTGCAGTACCTGCGGGTTCTTTAGATAAGCTTTCGTGTTGGCTTCTGATGGGACGTGAGGCCAATTTTTGCCAGGCTGCTCTGGGTGCACGTAGAGCTCGGGAAAAAAACCATAGTCTTATTTTGAGGAAATTTCATGTATAATACTAAGTGCTTAGAAATATTACCCAATAGCGCTTAATCTTCACATCTAGAGCCATGTTGATCAGTGTTATTCATTTTCTAATGTAAAGTAATGTTAACTTAAAAACTCGGAAGAGACGAGGAACAAAAGCGTAATCTTTTCAACTAAAATGAAAGAAAACGATGACATGAATACAAAACAACTATAGAGTCCAAAGGGAAAACTACAGCCCTCAGCATAGCACACTCTCACGCAACAACAGTGCAATGGACACTGAGCCCCTACAGAAGCTGCCAGGGGCGCAGGCCAGCATCCCTTAGCCTCAAGGGGACACAAAGGCAGAGATCCCTAGAAACATTTAGGGCCGCCACGGCGCCGCCCAGAATCTGAATTGGGGTTGTAGCTTCTGCAGCGATCCTAATCGTTAGTAGGGAAGTGACACTGTCAGCTACACGTCCTCGCATTCTCTTTGTTACTCTTCGCTAAAATTATTTTTCAGAGTACTAACTCTTTGTTAAGGTAGGTATACACCGTGACCCACGATAATAGTCCCAATTAATGATATTTTAAATAGCAACTTTCAGGCAAAAATATTTGTCTCATATTCGAATGATATGCGCAACACGGTGCACAGACTGTTTGGTAATAGTTTTCTTTCACTGTGAAGGTCTTGGAGTAATATTAATTTATCTAGTTTTTTTTTTTTAGAAATGAAGGTAAGCCACGATATTAGTCTAGTAAACTGACTTTAATATGGGAATTGCTAAGGATTTTATGGATGCTGAAAAGACATCTACTGTGTTAAAGAAACTGCATAAGGATTTTACCTATGCTGCCTTTCCAAGAATTTGGGTTTACATGTTAAAGCAGACTTAGGAATCACTATTATAAACAAACTACAACACAGTCAGCAAGTTGAGAAGAGTGTGAAAATGGCAAGCAGAGTACTCGTATTCTTAATACAAGTGCAAGGACATCATCGTTCCCTTGAGCAAGGCATTTGTGCGGCCACACTTAGAATTTACTGTTCAATTCTGGTCGTCACATCTGTGCAAAAATATCGATAACATGGAAAGAGTCCAACGTAGAGCAACGAAATTGATACCTCAGCTGCGAAACAGGCCGAATGCATGTCGCCTAAAGGAACTGGGTCTGATCTCTCTCTACTTAAGACGACTCAGGGGCAACTAATAGAAACATTGAAGTATCTGAATGGCTTCAACGACGTGCCTACAACGGGACTCTTTGAAAGAGACCTCAATGATCGCTTGCGAACAATGGTCAAATACTCAAGCATAAAGCTTGAAGAACTACCTTAAATCAGCAGTTCTTTCCTTATTTCATAGTCAGCATGGAATGGACTCCCTTCCGATGCTGTTAATGCGGAGTCATTCAACGCGTTTAAAAATCTTCTTGACATACATTGGGAGAGACATCCTCCACAGCTAAGAACTCCTCTTCCAGGAGTCGCAAACTCTTAACGGCCAAAGCTTCCGAGGCCACCCTATTCCATCTTCTTCTCTCTCCCGCTCCAACCACACAGTTTGACATCTCCAAGCTCCTCATATCAGCGGTTCTTGATCGTGCTTGCGTGCATTCATGATCGTCTCTTTGGCGAGGACTCTTTCCCCTTTTTTCTCTTTTCCATAGTCCTCTACATCCTATTAACATAATGGCAATAGCTCATAGAGGGCCGGAGCGTAAGTTCCGGTGTCTCTCTGGGAATGAGCCTGTTGATTCATCTGCTGCCGCCTATCTAATCTATTCTTGATCGATCCCTCCAGTCGACAGCACAGGTATGTTAAGGAGATATTGAAATTCATGTCCTTGCAAGATATGTATAGGCAACAGTTAATAGTAAGTGAATAAGTATCCTGGAAGCACAAGTAAAACAGTTTTTTAATGCAGGCCTTTCCAATGTGACAAACACCACTCAGAACCGCGTGCTAGGTCCCACTGCAGGAGTATGATTTGAGAAAAAACCTCTATCGACAAATCGGCCTATGCAATAGAATAGAATGTTGACTGGGGCTCATATCAACATGAAGTAGGATGTGCAATATGTCCTGTAGACAGATGAGACCAGATCCACCTTGGATGGCCTTGATTAGTGGGCCAAAGAATGGGTTGAGATTAAAGGGAAATTTCATCACCGGTTGCGTCTCCACTACGGTATAGGGGGAGTGATGTTCTGGGACGGTATCACTAATGATAAAATTATTGGCCCCATAATGGATCAAGACGGATTAAAAATCAATTCCACTAGTTATTCCCAGCATTTGAGTGAAGGTTATTTTCCATGGCTTGATGAGCATAGTTTGTCTTTTCGCAGAAAGGCTTGTGCTCATGCAGGATAATGCTCCTGCTCATTCTGCAGGAGCAACAAAGGAGTATCTGGCTTCTCTTAGATTCAAGGATAAAACGTTGATGGTATGGCCGCCATAATCTCCAGATCTAAGTCCTATTGAAAATGTTTGAGTCATTATCAAGAGAAAAATCTACGCTGGGCCATGGTCAATTCACTTGAAAAAAAGTAAAAGGAATTGTGGTATGCCATACAGATTGCTGCGAGGTCTGTGGATGCTGCAAGAATTAAAAAATTAACTGATTCTATGCATCAGCTCATTATTTACGTATTCCGTTGTAGGGACCGTTACATTGAATAATGACCTGTATTTCGTTATAGTTTAATAAATCACTTGGTAAAATTTGTTCTTCTTCACGTATTAAACTGGTTATATCAACAGTGTCTTTTTTAATATTCTTTTTGCTTTAAATTATTGTTTTTTAATTCGTGAGATTAATATCGTGATTCAGTTAACATGCTAGAATATGAGAAATGTGGGATATTTTTATTCTGCTCCATTAGCAGCAACTGTTGAGCAAAATTCTGTTGCATCTGCGTCAACGCGAATGGAAGTTGTTGCTACATCAAATCCACATTCATCTAACCATTCCGCAGTTGCTGGCCCGTCATAAGTGATTTCCGCCCGTGACTGATTCTGGTATTCATCAAGAAGTGCCAATTTTATCTCTTTTTTTTTTTTGACGATACAAATGAGCAAGGTGATGTACAGTCTCATTTTGATTCTGTCGATTCTTTTTGCGAGCGAGTAGAGAATATAGGTAATGAAAAATTCTCCGTGCTATGCATTAACATCTGGAGTGTGATGCATAACTTCGATCACTTGCTTGCATTTCTTTCCGCTATTTCTATTAAAATCAGTCTAATTGTTGTAATCGAATCTAAGTTGGATGCTTGTATTGAACACCTAATAACTATAGTTGGTTAGTCAAAAAATCTTTTTACATCGTAACCGCAACTGTGGAGGCATTTTGTGTATTTTTTTAGGAATGGCTTAGATGTAACATGCAACCGTAATGCATCTGGAATTTTTTATTTGAGTGAAATTCTTTGCTTTACCTTGAAATTATCAGGCATGGCAATTGAATTTTGCTGTATTTATAGACCTCTGCGTTTTGCTGTTCCCCCCTTTATTGACGTCCTTTCTGATTTTATCTCTCAAACATTCCCATCCACTGCAAATATGCTACTGCGTGGCGATCTTAATATGAACCTATTCAATCCTTTTCATTTAAGCAGTATTGACAACTTTATGCAAATGATGTCTGGTCTCAATTTCTGTCCGTTGACTAGAAGACCAACAAGAATGACTCATTTTAATGCCATTACAAAATTTTCATCAATTGATCATGTTTGGGGTAATTTTAATATGAATGATACCATAACAGGAGCGATTGACTACGCAATAGCTGACCATTTGCTACCCTATATCGCTTTACTATTGTCTGTCCAACACTGTAATATCATAACTGTGACTTACTGTAATCTAGATGAGCCTTGTAGAAATAGATTTATTCATGCTATTAGTGAGTTGAACTTCAATTGGACTTCAATCCATCAAATGCTATGCATGCGTTCATTACTTTAATTATGGATCAGTATAGCAAGCACTACCCAATTTTCACGAAATATATCCGACTATGTTCCAATCATGTTCCCTGGATGAATAATGACCTAAAATTTTTGATACAGAGATGAAATAAATTTCAAAAGCAACACCGCAAAGGGCTCATTAGTCCGAAAATTTTCAAATGGTTTAGAAATACTTTAAAAACTGTCCTTAAAGTTGCGGAGGAAATTTACTATCTCAAGAGAATTAAGAGTAACAATAATAATTCTAAGAAGACATTGAAAATATTGAACGTAATGATGGGGCGTGTATCTTCCCAGCAAAGAGTAATTTTTAAGAATGAACTTGCTGCTCAATTGTGTTCAAAGAAAATCGCAAATGCTTTTAATGATTATTTTACTCAAATTGCTCTGGCTCTTACTCATGCTCTTCGTGCTAACCATGATGATGTTTTACTGGTGTTGATGAAACAAATACTCCATGTCACATGTACCCCACAATTCTAGTGAAATATTTATCATTGTAGCAAATTTCCGAGGTAAGAAGTACCATCATGGTGAGCTGGATCCTCGGTCCCTTATGAAATTTTACCGATTATATCTGAGACGCTGGCTAATATCTTGAACATGTGCATGAAAAAAGGTGTTATATTTTAAAATGTATCCGGGTTGTACCTATTTTTAAGTCTGGAGACACTACAGTTTTTTAATATTATAGAGCTATATCTACTTAATCTGTTTTTAACAAAATTTTTGAAAATCTTATTTCTGTACTCCTCAATGCACATTTTTAATCTTGTAGAATTATTTCATCATCCCAGTTTGGTTTTAGGATGGGTTCAAGCCCGTCATCCGCAGTTTTATCTGTTGTGTCTGATTTCTAGTAAACCTTTTATCAGCAGAAGTACGGCATCTGCCTTTTTCTTGATATGAGGAAAGCCTTTGATTGCATAAGTGCGGAACTTCTTGTTGCTAAACTGAGAGGCTATGGAGTTGGACACAATGCTTTAAAGTTACTACATTCATACCTTCCCAGTCGTTGCCAGTATGTAGCATATGATATTACTTCTTCATCGGAATAGATGGTGTCATTCGCAGTACCACAAGGATCAACATTTGGCCCCTTCCTTTTTAATACTTTTATGAATGACACTGTTTCTCTTCCTGATGTTAAGTGCATTTTATTTGCACATGACGCTGCCCTTTGTGAAACCGAAAATAGTTTTGGAATTGGATTGACAAAATCAAGGCTGTTCCTTTCCTCGATTATCGCATTGGTTACTGGTCAATAAGCTTATTCCACACGAAAATAAAATAAAGTTAATGCTTGTAACCACTCAAGATCTGATATTTCATTTAATGATGTGAAACTAAACTGGGTTACTGAAATAAAATATCTTGGTGTCACCATAGATTCCAAACTTTCTTTCTGTATGCATATTATTGATGTTTGTCTGAAACTGAGTAGAGCTTTTGGTATGTTCTGCTGTGTGTCAAGAAAGATTCCTCACTGATCGTATTATGCTACAGTATATGCGCGTTTAATATATAGGGAGGTGTTCCACAATTCTCTAAAAACTGTATTGCTGTGTTAATGAACAAGATACTTCGTGCAATATTGAACGTACAAACTGTAAATTATGTACCTGAAATCCAACATACGGAAATGTACAAAGCCATGGGACTCTGCAATTTGGTGATATATTTAGATACTTTTTTACTCAAACTAGCCCATAAGTTTCTATACAATGACACATGTTCATGTCATAAATATCTCTTACCTCTGGTTCCTCGACACGAATATGCAATGAGAAGAACTACATTTATTTTACCATCAATACGTCTTAATGTTGAAAAACAGCGCACCATATTTCAACTGGTAAAGTTAATTAATGAAACTGACATTGAATTGCTGCAACCAATGACGAATCACTGTCTCAAGAGAGCATTTAACACGAAACTTGCATACCTATGATGTATCCATTCCATAATTGTCTTTATCGTGTTACGTATGTGTACGGTATATGTCTAAAATTGCAAATATTTATGAGTTGTATAAACTCTGCCCTTTTTTTATTGAATTCCCACTGACTTAATGTCTGTGGTACTATATTTAGGTCCAAGAAGTGAAAAGGTTCAAATGACCCACTGTCAATGTGAAATTTTAATTTCTTGCTGTAATAATTCTTTTATATTGAATCAGACTAATAAATTTCTGTGGAGTTTCTATGAATTTCAAATACTATTACTGTAAAATCATCATGCACTTTATACACGCTTGATTCAAATTTTGGACTACTCTAAGACAAATTTGCTAAGACCAATAAATATTTGAACTATTGTCGTGGGTCGCCCTGTACATAGGGTCCGCTTGGGCGCGTCTCCAATTGACGCCTAAAATAATTAAAATCTACACCAGAAAAATCGGAAGTCTAACGTGACAAATGTATATATGTAGTAACCTTTTAGATTACGCTAAAAAAAACTCCATTCCATTCAGATGAAGGCTACTGAACTTGTGTTATTAGCTTCTCAAATATGATTCTAATTGCTTAGTGCTATGCAACAGCCTTTTTGCAAATTTCAATATCGGTTGCCTTAAGGAACAGCAAAGCCAGCCTTGACTGAAACAGCAGGAGGGTCTCCAAAATCACGTTATAAGGATTTTGACAGCAAAAAACTGCCTATGCTATAAGGACACAATAAAATCAAGAGCAGAAAGTTATTAATTTTCTTCATCTGTTTCTTCGAACAGCGTTGCATTACTTCAGTCTTCTCAGTGAAATCTGAAGAGTCAGTTACAAGGATGCGTGTGTCTCGCATATCAAAAACTCCTCCACATTTTGGTCAGCCAGACTAATGTGATCTTGTGATATTCTTCCGACTTAAATGCATCACTTCACCAAATTCTGTACCATGATATATGTAATAGTTTCTGTGGACACTCACAGACCGAATAAAGGGCAAAATCTTCAAATAAGGAACTTAAATGACGTTACTATCAATAGCTACACCGTCCATTGATTAAATATAATTATCAAACCCATTGGTATCTTACCATCTCTAGGAGAGGCACTAGAGTACTAACAACTGGCCATTACTCGCTACAAAACCGAATAGGTCAAATAAAGTATCATAGATTGGGGCAGTTCTATCGGTATATGCTCATCCACGTAGCTTTAACTTAACCGCCCGCAACTTTGGTCTGGAGCGCTGGTTCCGTTTGCGAGACGTCCTCACACTTAATATTGCGGAGTAGGATTGAGTTTGAGGCCGTCTTTTAGGATATTACGTTTGGGATTGACGCCTGACAAGAGAGCGAAACCAACGCTCGTGACTGAAGTTCCGGTGAAAGTTAAAGCTAGCGATATGAACTTGTCTGGATGGAACTAGGCCAATTAAAGGCGCCTATAATAATTTGACAAGCATACGGTCACAGTTAATGAGGACACTACATACTTCCTGAATCAGCTATTGCAGCTGTGTCTGTAGTCACACACTTTAATACTTTACTTAAACAAAAGCAGCGCTATACTTACTGACGACAGCTTCAGTGAGCTCCGGCGGCCCCGACACGAGGCTGCTGATGATTTTGAGTGTGGGGAGGCGCACCTCGGAACTGCGGCGAGGATAGAGGGGGCAATGTTACTGTACAGCCATATTATGGTAGAAATGCCGCCATCAATCAACGTATCGTGTTGCAGGCAGTTCTCCAGTGCAGTTAAGAGCCGTTGCGAGCAGCAAAATAGAATGCCTATCAATATGTGGACGTTCACGAGTCACCGAAGGCACTGCAATTTGATTTCGACTATAGAGAGTGATAGTTCAGTTGATGTTCTAAATGTCACACTTCTAAGTCGCTCGTTGTACATATTAAGTGCAGCTATACAAATTGCATGTACTATTGCACGGAAAATCAAGATGTCAAATAACTTCGGGTGAACAGCGACAGGATTTGTAAGTAAAGAGACTGACCTGTCGTGCACTCTGAGGCAGTTGCGGAGGTGCGTGAGCAGCCCGGCGTCGATATACTCCCGGGACTTCTTATGACTGCGATCCTTCTCCAGCTCCTGCAGAATATTCTGTATGCCGTCCAGCTGCGTGCTGGTGTTGGAGCTGGCCACCTGCTGTACGCGCCGAGTCACCTGAGCAGCATAGTGTAATGCTATTAACCTTATATGCTTAAATTATACTCTCTTTCTCTTAGGAGCAGCGTTGTTTGGAAGGCACTCAAGGGAGGGATATGGGCAGCACAACATAAAGAGCTCATGCTAAAAATACAACAGTTTGCATTAGTTCTAAGATATCAGTTTTCAATAGAAATGCGTCACTGTCTCGTAGTAGAGGCAAAGAACGAGCTCCTAATAAATTTCTTAGCCACCTTAAAAGCTAAAAACGGAAAACACCATTAGAATAACAGAAAATTTTGCTTAATTAGGCTCGAATTGATAGGCAATAATATCGTAAATATTAATGTCAAGGTTGCAGGCCACGAGCAACAGCAGAGGGCATACTTGATGATTAACGGATCATCTTGAAATTCGGCGAACTTTGGGGATTTCTTCATTTAATGTTTCTTGTTAGAACGAAATCAACGAAACATAGTTACCATGTCGTATTGGTTGCTTACTTACGGGTTACAGTCATCAAGTTTCATTACCTCTTGTGCTCTGATATTTTAACTGACTAAAGTCACCAAGTTTCATTACCGTGTGTGCCCAGTAGATCTACGGACTACAGTTATCAAGTTTCATTACCTTGTGTGATCAATATATCTACAGACTACAGTCATCAAGTTTCGTTACTTTATTTATAAATCTCTTGATTTATAAATCTACGAATTACAGTCATCAAATTTCATTGCTTCATCTAGTTTCATTACTTCCTGTGCTCTGATATTTTATGGACTACAGTCATCAAGTTTCACTACCTCTTGTGCTCTGTAAATAAATCTACGGGCTACAGTCATCAAATTTCATTACCTCTTGTAGCTTATAAATCTAAGGACTGCAGTCAAGTTTCGTTACCTCGAATACATACTTTTTTATTTTACGGATTTCTGTCATAAAGTCATAAAATTTCTGTACCAAATGCCGTACTCAGCGTTCTGATTCGCTATTAGTGACGTCCTCTCTGCGATACTTTGCTCATCAAGTCTTGAGTGGCAAAAAAAAAAAAATAGTTATGAAAAAACTAAAGTACGAACAGTGAAGGCAATTTTCAGGCATTCGTCACCAGTACGTTTAGTATGAGGTCAGTGCAACGTATGTGCTGATTTATACGAGAGGAATTTTAAACCCTTTAAATTGATATTGTCAATATTCTTATTACTAAAATATAACATCATGAGTAATTTCAAACTTTTTCCTTTCCGATTAGCAAAGCATCATTCATATTTTTTTTTTTTCTGCAATATATGGGTTTAGCATGAATTGACTCCGGAGAACCTAGCCTGCGATAACGTGTTTATTATTGCGAATCTTTGCTTTCTCGATATCTTTAGACCCCATTTTTGGGCAGTCTTGTCACCCCAAAAAGATCATGTCGAGCAGATGGTTGGGTATTGAAGGGATCATCCGCTACGAACTTTTTCACAACAAGCAAAGTATTACTGCTTATATATTGCGATCAACTTCATCATTCAAAGCTGCTTTGATCCAAAAGCAACTTACTTTAATCAACAGACAGGGAGTCAGGTGGGTGCTAAAGTTTTTGCCGATGTAATAGCTTATGTTAAGAATTAGAAACGTACGTGTATTTTTGAAACATTTTATTCATAAAAATCACGTCCTCTCCTCTCTGTAACTTGATTTCATCTGTCAACGAGCTTATAAATACCTTGCTTGTATTTTTTAAGTTTAAGTGTGGTATACTGTGTGAATGTAACACTTTTTGAATCTCATATCGTGATGTCAACCTAAGACCATCTAAATGATTTTGTAAAGCTTCGTCCAGACTACCGCTCATAATTGCAAAAAACGCTTGAGCTATTTCGCAGAACGCAGCGAAAATTTAGCAGCAGTGTCCACACTGTCATACGGTGGATTGTAGCGACGCTTGACTGTTAAGCGCAGATGTTCAGCAAAACTTTGTCACCATTAATAACTTATCTACTTCTAGTATCGTCACAATTATGATCAAGCAATGATTCTAATTGCAGATATGGGATTAACCCTATTGCCGAACTAACTCTATTTCCCAACAAGCAGTTTTATTTGATAGGCGAAAATAATAATCCCATCAAGTAATAACTGTTTGTTCGGAAATAGAGTTAGTTCGACAATTGGTTAACCTGCTACTTCTATGATTTCTTCAGCAAAACGCATACTGCCAACTGAGCTTGGGTTGGCATTATTACACTTTTCTTTGCCACTCTGTATTGTTTTCGAGGTTGTCAAGTGGATAAATTTCTATGAGGGGTTCCTCGACAATTTATGTTCCCCATACGTAGGGTAAAGTGTTTGGAAATTTCATTTTGTCGCTTATACACACCTGCGTAGCCTCTAAGCGTCTATAAAATGTTTACCGTCTACTCAGTTTTCGGCAGAAGTGTTACAGCTGCAGTAACGTTTCATATTTCTCGTCAAATTTGCTGTGAATTAGAACTAAAATAAGCTTTAAGCTTTTTAAATGTCTATAAAGAAGGTAAAAAACTTCATGTAACGCATAATTTATTCATATGGCTTGAGAAGAACAAAATACTTCAGAGTAATCATGCTTTGTTCGCAGCCTAAATCGAGTTAAAATATCCATCAAGAATTGGACGGTCGCGAAAACGCTCAAAGCTGCGATTTGACGGCGAAAATTCCCAGCTATCAGCGCAATCGCCATAGTGTAGACAGATTTTGGTGGTAGTCTGGACGGGGCTTAGTCCTCGAAATAAGTGATAATCCGACAAGGCAAAGTCAGGAGAATTAGCTGGATGGGGCAAAACTTTCCAATCAAATTCTCCTATCGCTGTGTGTGGGCGGGTATTATCCTGATGAATCTCTTTATGTTGACTAAAGAAGGTCGCTTTTGGATTAAAGCAGTTTAAAACGATGAACTTGATCGCAATATAGACTAGCAGTAATGGTTTGATTGTAGTCTAGAAGTTCGTAGAGGATGATCCCATCAATACCCCACCATATGCTCAACCTATCGTATTGAGATGGAGTCCTGCTCCTAGTTCCTCAACTGGTCTTTCTGCTCGATTTACCCACGGTCGCCGGTGTTTAGCGTTATGGTAGAAAATCCACTTTTCATCGTCTGTGAAAAGTCTACCCAAAAAATGTTATTTGACGGTATCGTGAAAGTAAAGAATAGGCGTAATATAAATTTAGTTCATTTAAAATTTCTCTCTTATAAATCAGCAAAAAAAATTACACTAGCCTGATATTTCCGCACTGGGCTGTGCGGTCCTAAACGAATTTAAATAAACTCGAATTTTAACTTATCTATGTAACTTTGTAAAAAATTTGCCACTGAAAAAAGTTTGTAAGCCGCTTATTAATATAAGAGTATTCTTAACAACTATAGTCATGAAATTTATATATTTGAAATCTAATTTAGGATACAATGGCACTGTACGTCAAGGAAACATTAGCGAAGCGGTTGAGAACATCCTGCAAAGAATTCAATGAATGAGGGCTCGCTGTTTGTTGTCTCTTTGGTTCAAAGTCATCGCCCGCTTACGTTAGTCTGAAGCTCTTTAGCAATAAATACTCACCAGCTCGTGCTGGCTACACAAATAGCCATGTCGAACAAGCATCAGACACGGCCTGCCGCCAACGACTGGCACTTAGAAAGCGCTTAGCACGGCACTGATGGTCTCTTAAATTCGGTGCAGACCGATGATGACCCCACGATCTCTGCCACTCTGCCTAATCCCGGCAGCACTGGGTGCTGGGCGGACTCGACAGCTTTTTTTGTGTCTTTGCTAGGCCAAATAATTGTCATTAAAACTG
Source organism: Parhyale hawaiensis (assembly GCA_001587735.2). Taxonomy (NCBI): domain Eukaryota; kingdom Metazoa; phylum Arthropoda; class Malacostraca; order Amphipoda; family Hyalidae; genus Parhyale; species Parhyale hawaiensis. Next base: position 5,381,450 of record LQNS02276622.1, read on the forward strand.
TAGTATGTTACGAAACTTCGACTCTAGTGTTACCCCAAAATTATATATGCTGCATCAGCTAATGCAAATCATTGCTTCAAGTACGTGGTATTTATCAGTTGTACTTCCTACACCCAAACTGTTGTACATAACTTGGTTTTTCAGAAAGAAGTATATATAATTTATAGCATTTACACTCCATAAAGTCGGTTCAATGCTTTATTGACACTAGCATGTCAATAAGGAGCGGATGAATGATGACAGTGATGAATGATGAATGTGATAATACATAATCCATATAATACAGGAATTAAATATTTTTTCATGCTAAGGCAAACACTTCTGCTTTAGTCATTCAAACTTTTACAGCTTACCAATACGATAGATAACAATGAAATAAGTGTTGGAACCATAAACAACATTAAAATATACACAATACGCCGATACTAAAGATATGGCTTGTAACTGTATGAACAGAAGGTATGCGCTCACTTTTTGGAATAGAAGATTTTTTAATATGGTGGAAAACAGCTCTCAGTAGCCCAGACACAACGGAACAAAATAAAAGATTCTGTGCCTTCTAAATACTGTATACCTACAATACTCTACAAGCAGTTTATTGTGCTGTGTCAAAACAGCATATAGTAACTACGAACTAAAAGGGTATTATGAAAAACATGTTTGCGATGTGTACAACGACTAGTTGAGGTTAAAGAGGAAAATCGCAGCAGCTCTAATCGTTAGGGTGCTGTTTACTATAGTAATTTAAAGAACACAAGCTCATACCAAGAAAAAGGCCTGTTGCTGAGTAGCAACTGTCAATTTTTTAATCAATTCTTTTGATATATATGAATTCCATTCCAGAGCTTGCAAGCATAAAAAACTTATGGAAAGAAAATGAGACAAGACTCAAGCCGAGTTAGAAAAAAAAAACATAGTCTTGACATCAGCTCTTTTCATTCCAACGTTTGCTGGGTAGTCGACTGTCTATTTATCCTGTCAAATGGCCTCCATGGCTGCAACCAAGCAATTTTCCGACAATACGGGATTTAAAATTGCAGAGAAAACATAAATTTGAACTTAGAGATAACTTCTTCAGGGATCCAAAGCAGAAAAAAGCGACCGAGCGCGGAGACAACAATACTGACGGCGATATCTTCTAACGTCCAAAAAATTAATGGCCGAGCGGCCCTGTGCTGCTGGCACATGCAGGCGACTATTAACAATATTTATGAGGCTATTAAAGCGGAGATTCCTCATGCCTTCATATAGTAAACGTTTCAAGCACGTCGATAGCAAGTTAGGTGCTGCTTACGGTCACTATGTAATTCATAGCATACATGAAATAATCGCCTAAGTACGACGTTGCTAACGTGATATTGGTCCTTTGGCAGGATGCAAACAAATAATATATGCAGTTAAACCGCATTTTTGAGTGTACGAAGCCTTTCTTTGAAAACAAGCTTGATATTATGGTCGAGTAAATTATTACAGCTTCTGCCCCGAGGTCCTGCTAATGACGGTCAGCAAGTAAGGAGCATGTCGTGGTTAGGTGGCCGTGGCAAAATTCCTTAACTCTTTACCCCACATCTCAGTGTCGGAGGTTCCCTGACCACGAACAGCAAGTCTGGTTCTATCATAGTCGAGTCATCCTTATCCGTTTCGTAGAATCTTCCGTGCATTCCAAGGGAAGGTCTCGTAACACCCGATAGTAATGACTAAATATAACTACTGCGAAGTGCAAGTTATACTGCGAACAACATCAATCTCAAAATTCGTAAAAATCTGCAAGGTCGTTTTTTAATTATTCATCTTTTACAATGTAGAATGAGAAAGACAAGGCTACCCGGAGATGCGTAATGTTTACAAATTAAAATAAGTAAATGGAGCTGGGAAATTTGATAATCACCTGTTTGTGTATGATAGAAACTATACCCACACTGCACCAGATATATGGTGAAACCAACACCAACTGTTGCCTGATTGAGGTGTTAACTACACCAGCCAAGCGCTTATCTCCCCCCACTGCGGTACAGACTCGTCACGTACGTTCCCATGGCAGCAAATTTCTAGCAGGACGATGCAAGTTTAACGTTTAACCCTGTTTCTGTTCCAATTAAACATCAATTTTTATAAGGAAAACATATCAGATACATAACCAAATAATCAAATATGAACCTTAAAAGACCATTGTAGATAGACAGTAACTCCGATGAAGCGGCCAGTCGTAAAGGGCGGAACTTCGTATATAGGCGCCCAGTATACGCCAGCAATTCCAACACATCGTGATGTTGCACTATAATTCTCATTACAATTTTTTAAACTGATAATTAGCCCTTTATCATTATCTCACCCAAAGAGGTTGTGTTTTTGACGAGTGTCTGTTTGTTTCTTTGTATGTTACCAAGATTGCTCAAAAAGTCATGGAAACATCTTTATGATATTTACAAGGAATGCTAGGAGGAAGAAATGATTATATTTTGGCGAAAATCCAACCAACCGTTTGTATATTTGATTATCCGACTGTGTTTCTTAACAACACAACTCAAAGAGTTACGAACAGATCTTCATGAAATTGCAGGAATTGTTGGCAATGGTATGAAGAGCAATGCAAGTGAGCAAATATTTGGGACGATTTGTCAGTCAGTTTGTTTGTCTCGATATGTATTTTTTATTTTTGGCAGAACATCACTCAGAAATTTTTTGACGGATCTTCATGAAATTTACAATACTTTTTAGAAGTATCAAAAGCCACAAATTACCGAATTTTGGTGATGATCGGTCAGTCCGTTTGCATGCTTGACTATAAGTTTGTTTATTGTGTTTGTCACAACACAACTGAAATAATATCGGACGGATCTTGAGTAAGAATTACAGAAACCATTTTTAATGATGAAAGGCGCAAAGGTCTAAATTTTAGTGATGATAAAAATGAACTCCTGCTTTCCAGGCTTAATCGAATTTTTCGATGACATTTCCTTTTTTAGCGGAAGTATACACTCCCAGAGTGCTTCTCTAGTGAACTAATATGACTATAAAATGATCAAATTCTTTTACAAATGTTGTTCGCAAACAATGCAAGTGCAGTTTGTCACTCTCCAATGTGATTCAACCCCACAACAGGCCGTAGTTGAACAGGTCGTTAGTGTACCGCGGCCTCATCAGTTCCCACGGCAGCAGTGACCGGCAGGATCTAGATTAGCAGTGCACAGGTTGACGTGCACTGGTGGTATTTATGTGACAGGTTTAGTGGATTTGGCTTAGCTCAACTATGACTACCCACTCGAAGGAGCCTTTAGATAGGAGCTTTAATCTTGAGCGTCCAATTCATTGCTTTGGGTCAAGTTTCGGGTAATTGTAACCTACCGGTTTCCGTTAAAACTGCTTCAAATTTAATTGGTACGAAAATAGCATAGGTAATACCTAAAATTTCAAGAGGCCTAAATAGCTGTTAGGCGAACAAAACTAATGTGATAACGGTAAGGTAAGTGATATCTATAAGTGCATATAGGAAATACTTTTAAATTATAGGCTTTGTATAAGCATTAACAAAACTATTTCACTTCACCAAACTGACGCGCTGCACTCACGAGGGTGTTGCTGAGAGCGGGGGCCGTGGCGGCCAGCAGTACGTCGGAGCTCCGCTGTCGGTCCAGGGGATTTTCTTGCACAGCTTGATTGGGCCGCGTCCTGTGTAGAGACGAGCAAATTATATTGGGCCGCGTCCTGTGTAGAGACGAGCAAATTATATTGGGTCGCGCCCTGTGTAGAGACGAGCAAATTATATTGGGTCGCGCCCTGTGTAGAGACGAGCAAATTATATTGGGTCGCGCCCTGTGTAGAGACGAGCAAATTATATTGGGT
>LQNS02276622.1:5385901-5398789 GCA_001587735.2 Parhyale hawaiensis
AGAGACGAGATAAATTATATTGGGTCGCGCCCTGTGTAGAGACGAGCAAATTATATTGGGTCGCGTCCTGTGTAGAGACAAGTAAATTATATTGGATCGCGTCCTGTATAGAGACGAGCAAATTATATTGGGTCGCGTCCTGTGTGGAGACGAGCAAATTATATTGGGTCGTGTCCTGTGTAGAGACGAGCAAATTATATTGGGTCGTGTCTTGTGTAGAGACGAGCAAATTATATTGGGTCGCGTCTTGTGTAGAGACGAGCAAATTATATTGGGTCGCGTCTTGTGAAGAGACGAGCAAATTATATTGGGTCGTGTCTTGTGTAGGGACGAGCAAATTATATTGGGTCGCGTCTTGTGTAGAGACGAGCAAATTATATTGGGTCGCGTCTTGTGTAGAGACAAGCAAATTATACTGGGTCGCGTCCTGTAGACGAACAAATTATATTGGGTCACGTCCTCAGCACAGACGAATAAATTATATTGGGTCGCGTCCTGTGTAGAGACAAACTAATTTTATAGAGTCACGTCCTGTGCACAGACAAGCAAATTATATACGGTAAGGGCACGTCTTGTGCCCACAGTAGGGTGTGTCAATTTTGACCTTTTTCTTGAAGCCTGCGATATACGTAGGAGCGACTGAAACATGAGCCTAACAACACAAATGATGTCGAAAAAACGTCCTGTGAAAGTTTTGCGCTTCTGTGCTGTGTAACCGGACAGTGTAAGGCTTTCGGCTGCAGACTTGCCGTGGTAAATGATATTTGTAACTATTTAGTCATTGTCACTGAGAGATAATTACAATGCCTATCCACTGAACGCCTATTACCTTGATGCATTAATCTCGTCAAAACATCACACTGCAGTAAAACATTCGCATAATAGAACGAGCGTATCTGTCAATTCTGTTGTAACTAAAGGGCCCAGTCGTCCAAGATGACGGCAAAAATTTTGTGACTGAGCTTTTTATTGTTCCGGTTCCCAGTATGGGTTTTGCCGTACTATAGGTCTCATCCCTGCAGGCCTGATCCTCCATTAGTGAAACGCAAGTTGTACAGCCATGAGTTTTGCAATAGCAAAATATCGCCCTATCAAGATAAGGCGCGAATATCGGCTTAGAATTGGTCAAAATTTAAGCTGCACAAAGCAAATATAGTTCAGTCAAAATAATTCACTAGAAATGCCCAGGGATCACCATATCTTGGATACCAACTGATTGTTGAACCGCAAGCGCCGAAATTTGGCTACGATGAACATTCGATATAAAAAGACGTCTGCTCAGCGTGAAGATTGAACTGCTACCATATGATTCGGCTAATGAAATCATAAGCGGAATGGATTATGCACGAAAGGGACGAAAACTCCAAGACTAAGTAGCGAGACTGAGCTTCTCTAACTGCTCTAACTGCCGGGGATCCAGAGCCCAGGATATAGAGCTCGGGATCCAGAACGCGGGATCCAGAGGCTGGAGATCCAGACCCGGAGATCCACAGCCCGGGATCCAGAGGCCGGAGATCCAGAGCCAGGGCCCTCAAATTTCCAACTACCGTATTCCCATTCATTGGCTTGCTAAGATCTTGAATTTATTTCTATCTGATTCCCAAAGAGCGTGATGGAGAGACGGACCACCATTGGAGCAAGGAAGGGAGCAAGCAAGCGAGCAGGGGAGCAAGGAAGCAAGCAAGCGACCAACAACTGTGTTTTATAATATAAGTGGATTAGGATGTGAGATACTCTTCGGTGTAGACTAAAATATAGTTTTTTTTCTGCATAAAGGCAAGAAGGAGCACCAACTACATTAATCCAGTGTGCTGATGGGTTGATATATTCTGAACAGATAATATTTTCTCGGAATCTTTGAGTGCAGGTGACTGACGTTAGTTTACAGACGTGCATTTCTCTCACGTGATACTACGCAATCGAACAGTTAATTAAAGCAAGGATATGACTGAATACAGTCTAAAATGTTGATATCAATGAACTATGGCTGCAAATTCACATCTACTGTTTAAAGACTGCCTTTCCTGAATCTCTCTAAAGTAAGCCACTGCTAGCTGTAGGATCCCCAGCAACAACAAATGTAAATCAAAGAAAAAAAAATAAGATACATGGGCTGAATAAATAAATATTGGCAAATCAGATGAGTGTAATAATACCTCGTTTGATAAGGTACCGAGAAAGAAAAGGAACAGCAATAGAGGAGGTCATCAGTAGAAGTCAGTGAAAAAGAGGAAGCACAGGGTACAGGAATACACATTGATATAGCAAAACTACTTGATCTTCCTGGTGAGGATAGCTATTGTCAAAAACATAACAGTGCAAGCGTAACAAACCTACAGTACGTACCAATTAATTAAAGCCTGTGACCCAGCTGGCACCCTCTATCCCCCCCCCCCCAACAGGACTAAAGTGTCTGGTTGCTTCACTTCTAAAATTGCAATTCTTCAGTGAAGCGCTCCATCAGTTTCTAGACGGATTCATATACCAAAAGTAAATCTTACGCGTTGGTTATAATTTCTAATATATTAATAGTCGAAACAATTATAGCAATGACTATTATTTGGTTTAAGTGATAGAAATTGCATACTTGAATAAATTAATCTAGAATGCAGAGATTCCAGAACAACATAACATCATCAGTAAAGTGGTTTGACATTAACATCGTTTTCTCAAGGTCACGGAGACTACATCACTCCCGGTATTTTCGTTCTCGTGTCGCTGAAGTCACTGCACTAGTTCGGCAATAGCCTAATTCCTGACATACCGTGGAGGATATTATCTTTGACGTGATGACGTTTGGCAGATCAAAGCATTTTATCCCTATACTTGCCAAGGAATATTCTCACTGCACCGATACTAATATCGGAATTCCTATGGCGGCCTTCACGGACCGGCTTAGGTTGCGACTGCTGAGTGTTATATAATTTGATGGCACGACTGGTCTTGGATGGTCAGACCCGTGCATTGCGGCACATGAACAGCACGACAGCCTCGTCAGCTGCGGCTTTTGTGGCCAATGCGTGTGCCAGCTGGTCGATTTTTGTGGACGTCATCAATTGAGCAGCTGCGTGTTCACTGGAATTATAACTTCTACTATAGCCAGTAACTGGCCGGTGCAGGAGTGGCACGACTGAACTGCACGCTCACAGAGCCAGCGTAACGGCTCAAGTGGGCGTCACACACTCGCTGTGTCCACTTGGTTTCGCTCATCAGAAGAGCATTTGGAAGTATCTGAAGTTATTAGTTTTCAAAAGAAAAATTCAACGGCTGGAAATAATTAAAAGTAGCAGACTATATTAAATACCTCGCGTTTCTTCCTTTATTTTGCATAAGGCGCTCTCGTTGTATAAGCATTAAGTTTTGTAAACATTAGCAGTCTTGAAAACCAAACACTTCTTCTCTTTTCTTAGTTCATACGTTTGCTCTCCAGTTTTGCTCTTCTAGCTAACTATGTTCTAGCTAAATTCAGACAGTAATCAAAGAACATAGGATTTCGGGCATGCACATGCTACAGCAGGTGTGGTCCTGAAGTTAAAGTAATTCTAAGTTTCAACTTCCTTCTTTGTGTCATTGACGGTCCAAAGATACAGCACCACTGCATACAGGATTTAAGTGAATGACAAAGCTGGCCTAAAATGCTAGTGTAGATATAAATTGAGTCTCTTTGGAGATTTTCTTCAAGGTCTAACTAATGCAACTGTAACTAAATAATGTTAGGGTAACTCAAGGCCATGACACATGATAGTCAAAAGAACGACTATCGTCATCATTTCGTGCGAACGTTATGTAGAACTCTTGTAAACATAGTTTCAGATTGCAAAGAAAAGGTGTAAAAATGTTTACCATCAGTTCAGTTTGCTCCGCAAGTGCTGTTAGTTAACTATCGGACATCTCTCGTTATATCTGCAGGGATTTATAACTCAACAATACTGCAAGTGTGGGCTATTTAAATGGGGACATCATCGCATTCGGATGAATGCGTATGGCATTGTCATTATGGGGTTCTCTTGAAGAAAAACTCAGCAGACAAATCCAACCCATGAAATTCATAAACGAAGTCGATGATAACTCTTCAGTCCCAGAATGGTTCTACTGCCACTGATCATTCTGCATCGTGATCAAATCAGACTATTAAGTCTTACAATAAGTAGTCTAACTTATTAAGAGAACTAACTAAGTTTGCATAAGCAGATGGAAAAAACCTAAGAAACAATTTTGTTCTCCAGCCGGAGAGTCAGCAGCAGTGAGCTTAGGTCAGAACTTAAAAAGAATTAAGTTTGGTACCGCACAGCAAATAACACGTTGAGGGAAGCACTTACCTGAGCGGCAGAAGTCGGACGGTGGCCAGAGACTTGTTCTGTGTTGTGCCTAACTTGTTTACTCTGTACGGACTGACATTTGATCTGTTTGCGCCGAAGCCTGGAGCTGACAGTCTGGGCAGCGCCGTGTCGCCGATACTCGTAGGTAGAGACGAGCTTCTGCTCGCCTGAAATGTGTACCTCTGGTCAGCAGGCAGCGATTTGGACTGATACATGGAGGACTTGCGAGACGATGTCTGCTGAGCAGGTACAGACGACGTGTATTGTACTTGTGGGTGAGAAGCTCCTTTGAGCAGCCGCTGATGAGAAGGCGGTGGCTGGAACCGTAAGTGTGGGGAGGTCTGGAGCAGGCGCTCCTGAGGTGAGGGAGACTTGTAGGTTTCGAAAGAGGTTTGTGATGACACAAAGTGCTGAGAGTGAGGGTGAGCAAGAGGATAGTGAAGGGACGCGACTACCTCTCCTGTTGGACTGTACTGTTGTCTGGCCATCCGGGATGTTCGCAAGACACTTTCACTTTCACTTAAGAATGTTAGACAGTTGAGCACACCTTTGAACTTCGTCATGAACTCAAATCTGACAAATTTTGTCGGTTATGCACATAATTATTGGCACGTGAGCAACTTATGGAGGCGTCAAGCAAGGCATTATCTTACAATACTGCACACAATACTTCCTCGAGTAACTATTGAGAAGCAATGATAAGGAGCACGGTTTGGTCATTAGATGATCTGCAGCGTAAAACAACTCTGCTTATTGTTCAATTTCTATGGTTTGCCTCAGTCTCCAACCTAGGGCTTTCCTTACGCCTGCTCAGTGCACTGCGACAGTGAAATACTACGGGAAATTCAGGCACAGTTCTGAAATAAAAAATTACTTTTATTCATTAACTGATACAAACTGTTAAGTATTGTAGCTATATGCCGTACATACACACAGAGGACATACGAATACGACGATGTTTTATTTAACCAGTGATATGTGTATGAAAACGTACGCCGAGGAAAGTACTGTCTCAAGACTAGCGAGCCTTCAAACGGCACAGGTGAGAAATAAATACTCGACTTGGAACGGGCAGTCGAGTGAGTTTTGCCATCGAGATACGGGAAGGTGCGCTGGCCTACACAGCACTTTCTTCCGTGAAGGAAAGAGGCTTTTCTGAGGCAGAGCGTTTAACAACAGTCCAAAAAATCCCTGCACTTCAGGCGGAGGTTCCAGCAAAGGTTTCATGAAACTAAACGAAACTTCGAGCGACCTGTAAAAATACACTTCAAGTAAACTCAGAAAATATCTTATGGCGACTGCGAACAAAAATAAAAGTAAAGTAGTTGTCTCCACACACGTCTTTGTAAAAGAAGCTTTAGTTGCCGACTTACGTAGCAGCTTTTATCCTGCACTCGCTAAACTTTGGAGAAGCGTACGGCCAACATTTTACCAACTTTTCCGGCCAAAGTATCGAAGCGTCGAAAATTTTATGGTTTACTAGCGCTGCAGGTTTTTGGTATTAAAGAGCAAAATGTTAGCTTGATTTCACAGGCGGTAGAAATCTATTAGCGCTACACACTGCTAAAGCGTAAAAAAAAAAGACTATTGCAGACAGGCAAATTATAACACAATCTGGACACATTCGGCATAAACTTACCTTCGATTAAAATACAAATCTTACTGTTCGAGAAGGTAGTTTTATGCTGTTTTTGTCACTGTTCTGAGTTATTGACTCTGGCTGTCATCTTGTGGCCAGCCAGCTAGTGGTTACGCCAGGGAAAGCCTTACCGCTTGATATCATTTTCCTTCTTTTCTCGAACAGCGAAAAAAAATAGTTGAATTTAGAATTGTTTTAAGAACATTTCCGGGCGGAGTCCCTCAGCGATTGCAAATACATTACAGCAAGATAATTGAATGACAAACTCCAGGAACCCGAGTACGAATCTCTTCAATATATGCGGGGTAATTCATGGGTTACAACGCCCTTTAAATTGGCTTACCACTTCGGCCGCTGTATCGACAACGTTGACTAGCAAAGGAATAATATGAATACTAATTTTACACATAAAGAATTCGCATTTCTCTTGAACCGCTCGCGTGCAAGGACCAACGAAGACAATCGAAGGACGGTCCAAGCTTCGCATTGCAGCTCAGAAAATCATTTCAGTCTTATGCTTCACCAATTACCTTATAAATTAATTTCTAGGAATAACCGAATAGAAGCTAAAGAATATTCCAATATATTGTTGGATTCATGACCTTGAACTTCATAACTATTACAACGCACATCATGAGAGATGGATTGTTCCAAAATTATAGCGATAACGAAAGACACACTGAAGGGCCGCCCAATGTTCAGTAATATTAAGGGCAAATTCATTCTCGTGGCGCAAGCAATATTCTGAGTGGGCAATTGGCTGTCGTCCTCCTCACGCGATAGAGACTGTGAGGTGCGAGCGGCTTATTCCTTCATGCCAATAATGGGGCCATTGCCGGGCCGTTGCTGCACTGCTGCAGAGGCGCACACCGTGCAGCACACACAGCCGGCGGTGTATGCAGGCTGTCGCTGCAGTGCTGCAGAGGGTCACACCGTGCAGCACAACCGCCGGCGGTGTATGCAGGCTGTCGCTGCAGTGCTGCAGAGAGTCACACAGTGCAGCACACACAGCTGGCGGTGTATGCAGGCTGTCGCTGCAGTGCTGCAGAGAGTCACACCGTGCAGCACACACAGCCGGCGGTGTATGCAGGCTGTCGCTGCACTGCTGCAGAAGGTCAATTCGAGTTAAAGTTAACAGTATGAGATTATCTCACAGAGCGTGTTTGAGTCCCGAACACGTCTGTTTCAGTGCAATATTGAGACCAGTCCCTCGCGCTCGCACTGCCAATATCATCTCAAGTCCCTTATTTAATGCTGCAAGTATCTCTTGAGTGATGAAAAAGAATTATTGAGACTTGCAACCGCACCTCTCAGCACGGCTTCCCAGCAGTGCTTAACAGTCATGCACAACTATCGCTTGTTACGGCGCGTGCTGAGCGGCTGCCAGGCAATCTGCCTGTCCGCTGCCGTCCAAAAGTTCCACAGACTCGGGCGCAAATTATTATTTTTCACAAAGCGGAGCTTCCTCCTTTCTTTGCATTCCATCCGGTCGTCACTGCCATTGAATGGGGAACACGCAGCGGCATTTGTTCCTAGTCTTCTTGTTCCTCTCGTTGCGCGTAAAACAAAACAGCAGAGAATAAAAGCTAGCGACTAACCATGAGTGTATAATCTGCCGATATAAGTTAGAAAAGTTCATGTAAATCCTCATAAACAGCATAATCTGCTCATGTAAGAGTATTCCAAGCTGCGGCGTAGTAAAATGCAAATATTAATAGTTTATTTAATACCATCTAAAGTATCAGGTTACACGGAGAGCTCCTGCGCTATTCTGTTAAGGGGGTTCCACACGGTAGTCAACAGAAAAAATTTTGACCATCTAATTGACTTCAAACACCTGCAGACTAACGCAGTTGAGCATAATTTTAGAAACGGTCATGTTGCTTTGTCGACCGTAGTTCGCTTGTCAAGTGCTCGAAATTTTGTAAGCAAACGGCGACTAACAAATAGTGTATTGTTCATGACGATATTAAAGATTTTATCGTGGACTTCCAGTTGACGTTAATTGTGAAGGGAATAGGTATCACTAGATTCATTTAAGTCGGGATCAGTGGGCCAACTCCGACAAGAGCAGTCGTCGTTGCGCAAGATTTAAGAAACCCAAGAGCTTGGAGTAGTAGGCCTTGCCTTTGTAGAACTACATTTGTGATACCAAAGCGTGACTATTGACGGCAGCTTTTGCTGTTCTCGAACTCATCGTACGTTGCCACGACTCCCATTATTAGTCTTCACAAGACCGCACTGTTACACCCTGCTTGCTTTGACATATCGTATTGCTTTGAAGTCCAGGAGAGGCTATAGCCTAAAACAGCTATAGCGTGCTGGTGAATGCGTTGGGACACTCGTACAAAGCGAAACGTCCCAATCTGTGTTAATGGCATGTACGCTTCACGTATTGCATTGTAACAAGAAGTACTGAAAGGATATTGTACCAAGCCACCCCCCCCCTCAGACACATGAGTCTAGGGGACTTTGATTGTGCTCTCTAGTATTGCTGATAGTTAAATTTACGTATACCACATTTCGTACAACGTTTCACACAGAGCTAGAGTGCAACGGCTACTAGCTCCGTGCATTCCTCGATGGTGAACAATGCCGAATATCTGCGTTTAATGTTTGCTTTCTTTACTCTGCAATTATCCAGAGCTCCAAAGTAAAACAAACAGTTGAGCTGCAGCTCATGCATTAATGAAAAGCTTGCAGTTTCATTTAATCACAGCCTAGGCAGCATGTCACTCAACTGGACACCCATTTGCATAAAATAGGCCGCTTGCGTTGCCAGGCTCTTATTCACTTTAAGCTTAAAAGAAACACTTTTATTGTCTGCTACACTCCAGTAATCTAGGCCAGCTGTCGCTGAAGGACGGACGTGTGAGGTCACACAACTTACTGATGCAAGCTGCGACACGTTCTGATGTGTTAACCAATGTTGTTGAGGCCCCGCTGAGGAAATTTCACATGCAGGAGCATGACAAACTGCATTCACTGTCGACCTTGGCACCTCGAAGTTATTGGTGTTTACTTTGGTTGCGATGCTTCAACAGATCGAATGCGTGGCACAGTGTAGCGTTCTGCGTGCCACACTCGCTGGCATCCCTTAATTGATTGCTGAGCTTTTGTTCCAGGCTAATGAAGGGAACATTAGTGCCGGCACTGAGTCAATATGGCGGCACACCCGGCCCTGTGGCGCTCGGGCGGGAGCGATGCGCTCTGCTTATTGCTGGAGCGTTGTGTCCTGTTTATTGCTGGAGCGTTGTGTCCTGTTTATTGTTGGAGCGTTGTGTCCTGTTTAGTGTTGGAGCGTTGTGGCCTGTTTAGTGTTGGAGCGTTGTGGCCTGTTTATTGCAGGAGCGTTGTGTCCTGTTTATTGCTGGAGCGTTGTGTCCTGTTTAGTGCTGGAGCGTTGTGGCCTGTTTATTGCTGGAGCGTTGTGTCCTGTTTATTGTTGGGGCGTTGTGTCCTATTTATTGTTGGAACGTTGTGCCCTGTATATTGCTGGAGCGTTGAGATTTGGTCATTGCTGAAGCGTTGCGCCCTACTTATTGCTGGAGAGTTGCGCTCTGCTTATTGCTGAAGCGTTGCACTCTACTTATTACTGGAGCGTTGCACTCTGCTTATTGCTGGAGCGTTATGCCATGCTTATTGCTGGATGATAGAGCTAAGGTGCCTTCCGTCAGCTCACTGTGCGCCATATATTGTCAAGCGATTAGTCTGAACTTGTTCAGAACTTCATCAATCTTGAGGGCACAGTTCGCTAACTTGGATCATATTTCTGGCTTTCTGCTGTTACTTGCAGGCGGTTTACGCTTGAGAACATTTTTGCTCGACCAATTTTTGATGTTTTATAAATTTTCATACTAGAATTGATTTGAAGCTCAGTCTTGAGGAGCAAGCTTGCCTCTGACGCCCTCTAGCTATAAGGTCGCCGGATTAGGTTATCTCGATCATAGTGGGCGTATCAACAGCGCCTGAAGCTCATGGCCACACGGCTGGATGGAGAGACGTAATGATTGTAACGTAAACTTACTTGGTATGGTGCAACTCATTGTAATGATGTTGCTTTGAAGACTAGAATCTATTAGAAATTTTTAGGTACAACAGTAATTAAGGGGAACAGTTCCCACTCAAGCTAATTACACATGATGTGGCCCATTCTTTGGCTGCTTGCAACTGAAGTACAATAATTAAATTGTAACTGAATTACAATTCACGTATAACTGAAATATAATTAAAGTGTAACTAAAGTGCAGTTGATGCGTAAATGAAAGACACTTGGTTAACTAAAGGTACATACTCCTTAGTATTTTCTATTTAAGAAAAAATAACAAAAGCAGTGCTGCAGTTCCTTTCAAGAGGCCCATCGCTGCTCAAAAACAAAGGTAAATCATAAGCAGCCCTTTACCTTACAGATAATTAGTGTCACCGAAGCCTTTGTCTTTACAGCAACTATGAAATATAGCTTCATTGAAAGAAAATCATTGGTGATATTTCATTAAATTAAATATTGATGTTGATTTTCTGAGCTATACAACTAGAGACCGTCATTGCCTAAAGTGTAGTGTCTCCACCCACGAGCAGTGCACGCAGTCCCATTTATAATAAAGTCTTCCAGTCGATGGAGTGGGCAAATAACGGGACGGGCGGCAGCAATCGATGGTCCACTTGGGACCTAAATAGGCACAACATCACTTCTCTCGACTCGCTCATTAAGAGTGTCCTATTTTGGTTAGCTGGAGAGCAGCTCTCGACTGAAGTAGGAGAGACCACATGCACGGCTGTTGGGGCTTCTCTTACTTACAATGGGACAGCGGGTCCTGTACTAGACAATGTCCACTGAGCTCTATATCCCAAACAGACTAATTTCTTATTCTTCTTTATCATGAAAATAAGTCAGACATTATCTGTAAGGAAATTCAGGGCCCTTTCTTCTTGGCCTTAAACAGCACTGTCCCCGCAACCGAGAGTGTAACGATGAATTGTGGAGCGGAAGAGGCCTGCCGCCAAGTACTCGTCTGTTACTTGGGGCAGCACAGCAACAGTGTCACTAGTACTGCAGCTATGTCTCCATTTGCTAGACGGCACCCATGTATCAAATGGCTACAAAGCGTCATTTGTTTGCTTACGTGAGTACAGCTTACACTCACAAATGAGTGCCATCTCTCTGCTGGTGATAAATCATTCACTTCCTACAGAATTTGGCATCAGCCTTCATCCAGCAGTCAGCTCCAACAGCTCTAGTACAGTCCACTGTGTTGCAGAGAGACGTCTTCAATTCTTCATTCACAAGTCAGCACCTACAGTGTATATCTCTGCCACATGTCGCCTGTACCAGAGGATACCCATACAGTATGCGCCTATATTTCTGTCTCAGCTCTTTGTGTAGCAGAAACAGACCAGGCTATCACTCAGAGATCATTGTCTATATTTCTTCTATAAATCAGTGTGCATGAGATACATCATTCAGAAATCACAATTTGTACAAGTGTTACACTAACCCTCAGAAGTCAGTGTCTAAACTTCCACCACAATCTGGGTGCACCACCGACATGCAATTACTTAGAAGTCGTGCCTGTAAATCAGCCCAAATCCCGTTAGTACCAGACACATCCCATCACTCCGAAATTAACGCCTATAATTTAACCTAAATCCCGTTAGTACCAGAGACATCCAGTCACTCAGAAGTTAGTGCCTATAATTCAGCCAAAATGCCGTTGGTACCAGAGACATCCCGTCACTCAGCAGTCAGTGCCTATAATTCAGCCACAATCCCGTTGGTACAAGAGACATCCCGTTACTCACAAGTCAGTGCCTATAATTCAGCCACAATCCCGTTGGTACCAGAGACATCCCGTCACTCAGCAGTCAGAGCCTATAATTCAGCCACAATCCCGTTGGTACCGGAGACATCCCATCAGTCGGAACTTAATGCCGATATTTTTTCCACTGTCCGCGTGCGCCAGAAAGAAGTCTTCATTCAGAAGTCAGATTGCGCGCCCATTGATTGCTGTGCTGAGCGCCTCTACGAAACCAATAATGATCATTTATAGACGCGATAAGAGCGCTGCAAGGTGAGCCAATGGCCGCCTCAGATATTAATGATGTTCACAACCAGAAGCCAGCAGCCCCTGTGAGATGCTGTGCTGGCAGGAGGCCGCTCACTGGTGGCAAGGATAGCAAGACAACAAGCGGAATTACCCGGGCAATTTAGCCATTACGCAAGAGTGGCCAGCAGTAATGAGGCGTGAAGATTGTTGTCCATGAGCCTGCTATTGCGAGAGTATATGCGCTCGTCCATGTTTAGTAGCAGGTGATTGCAGGCCCAAGCGAATGGAGCGCAGACACGTAAGATTTTATTGGCCCTCTAGCATCTGCAGAGATGTGTCTAGCAACGAATGCATAATCAATGAGAAGTGTCTACTGTCCACACTCTATTGGTCTCCTTTCCAAAGCTGTTTGTTACAATCGCATACTATGGAATTAATTGATTTTGGAATCAGAAGATAGGGCTGCCACTGCTTCAGACACAACACAATCTAGGCCGGTAAGACTTATGCCGGAACCACATATGCATTTCTACGCCCAACTGGTAGCTAGGATGAGCAGTTCAGGGGCCCATTCGATACATACCTAAAATCGGTAGCATAGATACCGTGGCATAAATGACGTACGCGTCTCGCATCCTTGCATCAAGTTCTCTGCGTAAATGCCTAGTGTGTCCCCGGCGGCGAAACGCAACCCAAAGGCATTCTATAAATATGTAAATGAAAGACGACTCAAAAAAGAAACCTTAGGTCCGCTGAAACGACCTGACGGAAAATCACCAATAGCCTAAGCGACAAAGCCACAATCCTGAACGACTATTTCACCTCTGTATTTACTGTTGAAAATGTTGCAAATATTCCTGAACCAACAGCGATGCAAGTTGCTCCC
>LQNS02276622.1:5400628-5414163 GCA_001587735.2 Parhyale hawaiensis
CTAACATAATGGCAATAGCTCATAGAGGATCGGGGTGTAAGTCCCGGTGTCTTTTTGGGAATGGGCCTTTTGGTTCGTCTACTGCCGCCTATCTAATCTAATCTAATCTAATCATTACAAGAGGATCGGAGTTATTACAAAAATATGACGTTCACCACCGGCTGCCGGTAGCAAATCGTCTCGGCTGGGGAGCGCTGACAGAAGCTTCTGACCCAACGGGTAGCTGTATGGTACCGACAGCCGTGTGAAGCGGGTGTAGCAGGGGCTGTTCAGGGATGTGCCTGAGCTGAACATCGATTTATATTCATTTGCCGGCTCCTAAATTGGTCTCTATTCACCGATATCTGCATTTTATATTTCTTGTCTAATTCTAAAAATTCATAAGGTTTCACTAGAAGGTTAGGAGAGATACGCCGAGATAGAGCAACAAAGCAAAATCATACCGGTACTTAGATGAACATCTGGCCGTCTTGTAAGCTGCAATTGGCGTTGCAAATCGTTAGTATGAGCGCTGAGGTGCTGCTATTGCACAGTAGAGGTGGACCGAATATTCGCATGGTCTCTAATATTCGCATTCGCATGTAGACATGCGAATATTTTGCGAATATCTAAGCATATCCACCAATGAAGATTCTGTGAAATGGTGGAAGATGCACGCGAATATTTAGCCTAATCTTTCTCAATAAGAAAGGTTTTATCTTGCTTGTCCGCCAACTAGTGTTGCGAGTGAGCGTCTTTTTAGTGGTGCCGGCCTAGTATACGATGAAATACGAAGTAACCTGATTGGTGAAAGAGCAGAAAAATTGTTATTTTTGAAGTTCAACCTATCAATAATAGAGTTTAACTATTAGATACTTGGAGTTTATACTTGTACTAGCAACAGCTATAATGGCTTGCATGCAATCTATTAAATCTAGTCAATCTACTAGCAAACTAGAGCACTCTGAGAGCGCATACCTCCGCCAAGTGAGCCAATGGTAGCAAACATTCAAATTGACTCTGAAACCATAATTTTCTTTGCATAAACTACAAAATCTAATCATTTGTGCCTTTTTATATTAATAACAGCTTGTTCAATTTCTTTGAAGATCCGTTCATAACTTTTTGAGTTATACTGTTAACAAACGTTATGACAAATATGAGTCAAACATACAAACGAATCAACCGATCTGCACCAA
Organism: Parhyale hawaiensis; assembly: GCA_001587735.2. Classification (NCBI taxonomy): domain Eukaryota; kingdom Metazoa; phylum Arthropoda; class Malacostraca; order Amphipoda; family Hyalidae; genus Parhyale; species Parhyale hawaiensis. The sequence goes on from LQNS02276622.1 coordinate 5,401,807, forward strand.
AATTTGAACATTTATGTCTTTTATCATTACTAACAACTCCTATAAATTTCATAAAGATCCATTCATTACTTTTTGAGTTATTGTGCTAACAAGCACAAAATTAAAAACAGTGACAAACGAACGAACGAACTAACGGACCATTACCAAACTTTGGTATTCTACTCCTTGTTATATACCTAACAACTCATGTTAATTTCATCAAAATCCATTCATAACTTTTTGAGTTATGGCATCGAGAAAAATGACGCAGACACACAAACAAACCAACGGATAGACATATCTTCGCCAAAAGTTAATCATCTGTTCCTCCTAACATACCTAACAATCCCTGTAAATTTCATCCAAATCGTTTCATAACTTTTTGAGTTATCCTTGTGACAGACAGACAGACAAACACACAAACAGACACACAGACAAACACGACGAAAACATAACCTCCTTGGCGGAGGTAATAATCCTCTTTCAGAACGCGGTGGTTGGGGAAAGAGGTTGGTGGGATGCATGTAAGAGTGGGTCCTTGTCCCGCATCCTGGAAACAAGGAAAATTGAATGGATTTTAATTAGCTATTCAATTTTCTATGGCTAAACTCTTACAATGAATTCAAATTTCGAATAGTCCACTCCAGAGTCCAGACTCTAGAATCCAAATAAACTTCAATGTTGGTGCAAGGATCATGAATCTTTTACTAATTACTAAATAGGCGCATTCTTAAATATCAAAACAATATATTCGCACGCACCAAGGTTGAAAAAGCGACATTCGATCCACCTCCATTGCACAGCAACTTTTCAATCTCAGTAGTCGGAAGTGCGCCTGCAGGTCAGATTCCCATTCGATACGGAGGAGCGCACTGTCATGTACAAAAAAAAAAACTTGAGCACTCTGAGAGCGCATACCTACGCCAAGCGAGGCAACAGTGGCAAAATATTCAAATTGGCTCTGAAATAATAATTTTCTTTGTATAAACTCCAAAATCTAATCATTTGTGCCTCTTGATAGTAATAACAGCTTTTGCGTTCACATAAGCTATCCTGCGCGCGCCACCACTAAAATAAACACTACCTAGGCAAACCTAACCTAGCCTAACCTAACCTACCCTTACCTAACCTACCCTCCTTACCTAACCTTCTAACCTAACCTTACCTTACCTTACCCAACCTAACCTAACCCAACCTAACCCAATCCAACCTTTCTAACCTTACCTAACGTTATCTAATTTTACCTAACGTTACCTAACCTTACCTAACCTAAACTAACCTAACTTAATCAGCGATACAGCGAGCAGCGCGGCGCACCAACTTGAACGCCGCTCACGCGCACACGATCTGCGTCCACAAACACGCACACATCTCCGTCGTGAGAGACGATAGCGCAGCCCGGGATCCAGAGCTATATTTGTCACCGATACCCAAGCGATGAAATTGTATGGTATCTCAACTTGTTTTTCAGTACATGAATTTTCTCCTATTAAACTCTTAACTGCGTGACGGAGAGACGGACCAACATTGGAGCAATGGAGGGAGCAAGCAAGCGACCAACAACTGTGTTTTCTTATATAGTGGATTTCAACTGTCCCTGATTAGACAAATATCAGTGGCGTAAATTTTACTTTGGCAATTGCCTCCATGATTCAGAGCGTATCAAAGATACCCACATTGGGTAACTATATAGCTACTATATTATCAATTGCATCAACATTTTATGTTCGAAAGACGTGCAGGCCGAAACGAAATATCTTGTAAAGCAATGCTTTCTAGGCCCGTAGTCGATATCGCTCCCAACAAATACGGAGAACCCGAAATGGAAAAATAATAGTTACTGCCAAAAAATCCTGGTGGTATTTACCCGCCTGCTGATCGCTGAAGAATATCTTACTCTTTGCTTCGTTGATTATGTAGTCAGTGAGAGCATCAGTAGTTCAAGTTTGGATGAAGGACTCCTCAGGAGAGAGTACAAATCACGACGGAAAATACTTCATTGAGAAGCTGGATGTATCTTCAGTGAATGGACTTCAACGAAGGTAAAGAAAGAACTACATTCAGATATACGTTTGCCATCATCCTCAACCCGGCCTATTTTCTACGTATCAGTTTTCAGTGGAACTTGAGAGGACGACCAGAGCCTCCAACCTGGGCTAATTTCCGCCTGTTTTGTTAAAGCGTGACAGAAAATGGATAAACAAACAGATAAACCAACAAACAGATAAATACACATCGGTCTTTATTATATTGTAGATTATATATTTCCTGTCACGCTCTGTGGGACTAAGATAGGAAGACATTCGAGCCCTGGTGAGGACGCATGGTATCCATTTTACGAGGATGCACATGGACCTGAGCTCCCTTGCATGGACGTGCTTGTAAATATGAAGGTGATCCGGAAAAGACCCCTGAGTGCATCATATATATGTATGTACTAGAGCACTGTGAGACCTCATACGGCCGCCAAGCAAGGCAACGGTAACGAAAAATTCAAATTGGTCTGGAACCATGATTTTCTTTTATCAACACCAAAATGTAATAACTTGTGCCTTTTAATAGTATTAACAGCTTCAGTAATTCTCTTGAAGAACCATTCATAACTTTTGAGGTATGCTGCTAACAAACTGTCTAACAAACATTAGTCATACTCACAAACATACCAACCAATCATCACCAAAATTTAGTCATTTATGTTATGTCTTTTAACATTGCTATACAACTCCTGTAAATTTTATAAAGATCCATTATAACTTTTTGAGTTATTGTGCTAACAATCATAAAATTAAAAACTACAACAAACAAACGAACGAAAAACAGATCATCACAAAAACTTGATCATTAACTCTCCGTGATATATCTATCAACTCATATGAATTTCATAAAAATCTGTCTATAACTTTTTGAGTTATCGCGGCCCAACGAAAACATAACCTCTTTGGCGGAGGTAGTAACCCCATGGCTTACAGGTGGATTGATGAGTTTTACTCCGAGAGGTCCTTTGAAGAGCTGATAACAGATGAAACAGATGTTTTGCACAACTGCTAACTTCCTCCCATCATTGAATGATGACTCAGGTTACTAGTTTCAAACTAATATTAGCGGTGTTACTTGCAGGAGGGAAATTTTACTGTCGTAAGCTCATGATGCCTCAACTTTCATTGATTTAACGGAAGATCAAGCCTACAGGAATGAGGTATACTTTACAACAAAACACTTACAGCAAGCACGAATAATGTAAAACTTCATTGCAGAATTATTGCAGTCATTTTTGTCTGCTGGGTCCCCCGGTCTCCCTGATAAAGACTCACATATTCGAACGTCACATTTTACGACATCAAATTTGCAGCGCACGAAATCATCGGTCACTGTGGGGGTCGTGCATCTGCTGTGGAGCAAACGCTGCCTCTGGGAGCTTCGTCTTCAATTTTAGTTTAGTTAGAGACATATAAAGTACGTGTCACGCTTAGTTACAGGTTGATTAAAAAACTATCTAAGTTGAAAGACACGACTCCAAAGTGATATTCAATACAAAGAAAGTTGCTACTAACGTCAGTGTAGTGATACATTTACAAGAAGGTTGATGCAGTAAACGCCGAGTTATATGACATATCTATTTTGACTCAATTTGTAACGTCTCACACTTTATTGCAGGTGTGACAAGGTACCGAGTGAACAACGATTAACCGCTGTAGAGAAAAGGCGAACGATCCAAGAGCTTGCAGATAATGTTTCTGTGGTTGAGTTAACCAGAAGAACTTGGATGCGACCCAAGGACAGTGAGGTACTATGTGAAAAACCCTGTCATCAAGGTAAGGAAGGACAAAGGCTATCGAAGGACAACAACCAAGAGGAATATGCTGAGAATACGTAAGCAGGCTGTACGCAATCCGGAGCAACCAGTGCTGCTTTATTCCATGAAGTTAAAATTGGATCTGTGTCGAAAAATACCCGATGCAGCGTTCTCAAAGGAGTGGCCAAAAATGTGAAACCCATCCCCAGACCCCCTGAACTGGTCCCAAGAGAAAAACGCATAGCGTGGGCAAAGAAATGCATGAAAACCGACTTCCGTACTGTCCTTTTCACGGATAAGGCATGAGCTACCTTGGATAGACCCGACGGACGGGCCAAACTTTGGCTACCTTTTGGAGAACCTCGTCTTACTCGATTTCCACGTCAGGGTGGAAGTGGAGTAATGTTCTGAACAGGAGTCATCGGTAGTGAGATTGTAGGACTATTTCGAGGGCCTGAAAGTGCTAAAATCACCAACAAAATGTACTACCGTTTTCTGGAAAAGTATTTATTGCCATGATTGGAAGACATGCGACTTACATACCGACGTCACTCGATGTTCTTGCATGATAATGCGACATCGCATTCCAATCGGGGCTCTACCGCGTTCCTGAGTAGTCTAAGCCTCAGTGAGACACATCTCATGCCATGGCCCCATGCTTCTTCTGACCTCAACCCCATCAATCATTTGCGGCTCATCTTGAAGAGGAGGGTGTTCAGTATACATCGAAGGAGATTCTGTGGCAGAAGATTCAAATCTTCGATAATATCTGCTGCGATTAACGGGCTGACTGATTCACTGGAAGATAGGCTATTGAAAGTCATATTCGAAACAAGGACTACAAGTCGACAATTAAAGTAGACTACTTCATAGCGTATATAGCTGACATACGTAAGCCATGTTTCAATTGTTTTCTCTCTTTCATTGTTGAATTATATGTACTGTATGTTGGTGCAAGGAATATAGCTAGTCTTCTCACCTAATGTGAATATTTTAGACATCCGCTATAGTGCGTGACTCGTTAGAAATTTAGTGAAAATACATAAAGTCACAGAAGTCGGCGTTTACCGCATCAATCTTGTTGAGACTCATCCACTACACGGACTTTCCTAGTATTGACTATCACATTACTATTGTATCTCTAAACTTCAATAACTATTTTTAATTAACCTGCAATAATGCGTAACGCGTGCTTTAAACCTGCCGCACTGATAAGTGGGATCTAAACACGGTAAACACCAGCACGCTACGCACAAAGACGAGACAGGTCTGTCCTGGAGATCTAACGTATCGCTACTGCTGCAATAAACCAGTTTTTTTTTTTTTTTTTGTCAGAGCACGGAACGGTCTCCTGCTTTTTCGACTACCAAACTTCCCATACAACTGGAAATTCTTAATTTTACCAGTTGGTAGAAAAGTAAAACGGTCTCTCTGATGCTCTGCTGACTAAAGAAAATAAAAGTGTCAGCAAATTTTAGACCGAGAAAGGCTTCTGATTTACGGAGCTTCGTGGAATTTTCATCGAGGCTGATCAAAGAGCGAAACTTTCGTTTGAATTTTGCCGATTTTTAGAAGTCTTGCTTGATTTTTTAAAGGATGAGGAGCACTCCCTAAATTGCATTTGCTATCAAGCAGTAAATATGCAATAAAACATTCCCAAAATTAACGTTTTCGGCTGTTGCCATTCGTTAGTGTACTCCAGTAAGCAGAAATGGACTTCTACTGAGAACTAAGGTGTGCCGGAACTAACGTCCCTTACCGTGTCCCGACTGAAATTGGCTGCCTTACTCATGCATCACGAAAGCTACAGGACTCGTGCTGCACGAGTGTGAAAAAATTTTTCTCGTCAGTGTTTTTTCGGGTGTATTGCTCCTAGCAGCCACAAAACTTTGAATGCTTCAGCAAATATTACAGACAGCTTGGCAGGGCGTATAGAATAAGGGTACCTCAGTGAACCTAGCAATATTCCAAAAATGTACTTAATTCGAAATAATACATCCCAGTGTATCCAGCAAAGTATATCTCGTTCATTCGATAAAATTTGGGAGAGCTAAGCAATTGAGTTTGACATAATATCTGACATATATGAAGTTCGTGATACTGATGAGGAAAATGTAGCTTATGCTATACCTTGTGTAAATTACAAGAGGATTTTGACAATTGACATTTCTGAAAGAAAATAATTATAGTGTCAATTGTTACGTGATGGCATGATAGCTTAAGGATTTGCGTGAAAAAATACTATACTTTTAAGAATATCTACCCAAATACTTGAATTTAGATGGCCGTTTATGATGGCAAAACTATGATTCAGCTAGCATTTAGTCGTGTGTATTATGCGCTAATTAAGTACACTAAAATATTAGCTTAGCGCTAGAAACAAAATATTGAATCGAGCGGTCCATGACTAAATATTTCCACAGTTGGTCATTTTAGCTGGAAAATGCATTTACCGTTGTGATAAATCCAAGTAGTGCCCCTGAAGCCTTAATTATGCAGAGCAAATCTCTTTGTAGAAGTTAAACAATCGGGCGATGATATTAATTCTGAGCAGCTCCGGTTGTACGTGGGCGCTTGTTGTGTTACTGTCATCGAATGCAAATAAGTTAAGACTTGACACTCGTGCTCAGATTGTGCAGCAACATAATACTTATTATTTTCAGAGTAGCAGGCTTATACGTAGAAACAAGTTCTTTAGAAATCACTAGCAGTTTGGGAGAAACTGTCATGATTACAGCTGAAAACTCTAGCTCACTTCCCTAAGTTACAGTATCATGAAATTTATGAGTAGTTTTAGCGTCTGCGTGACCAAGTGGTATGAAATTTACATTTGTGTTTTGTAAAGAGATAAGGTCCAAGAATGGAAGCCATATGGGACAACACATAGGTACATAAGGAACAAGGTTATAGTTCTTAAACAGCTTAGGGGCATTAAGAACTCTGTCAGCGATTCTGCACTAGGCAGGGCAGTTGTTGCTAATTAATGGTAATTAGCACCCATTTGTGATACAGATTCGTATCGCGAAAGACGAAAAAACAAAATGTTTCCTAAACAGTCCTTGTGTGTGTGTGGGGGGGGGGGGGCAGGTATGTCTTCAACTGGAAATGATCGTTCTAAGAACTCATCAAAAAAACTTGGAAATTTGAAAATCTGTACAAAGTGGCAATTTTCAAGAGGGAAGATTCGCACCAAAGTTTGTCTGTTTCCTGGCCAAACTTTTGTTAATGACCTCAGTGACGCGCCCCCTGCTTGGTGGCAATAACAAATTGACTCCGTCTGGCGACAGCTGCTTTTGCAGCCTCTTGTCCTTAGCGTGGCCACAGTTTTTTTTTTCAAGGAAAAGATGAAAAGAAGAAGAATTATATTACACATTTTATCCATAGATCTAGATAAGCACAAGAGTTTGTAAAAAAAGAACTATGCAGGCGATATTTTCTTTGTCGGGTTCTCACGGACAACACGTCACTGTACAAAGAGAAAAAGGGAAGTAGAGTTCTGTGGCCATCATTAGTCTTTATTTTAGCATGGGAAACAGATTCTTTTTGAGAAGAAAAAATAAAAAAAACAGTTTTCGATAATATCCTTTATAACTATCATGGCTTATGAAAGCCTTTTCTTCAAAAAAACATAAAAACAACAGTTTAATATTAATGTTTCATCAAAAGATAGCGTGAATAAAGCGTTTTTGTAAGTAATAGAAAAGAGAATATAGAGTGTTCTGGTTATACAATTCATTTTGATTTTAGTATAGTAAATATTTTCCAAATGAAATAATGGAACACTCAGGTTTTTAGCCACAGCATTTCTGCCCTAGAGAGCATATCTTTCCGAGAAGAAAGAACAGTAAAGTGTTTATTATCGACTTATTACCTTTCGATCTTGGCAAGGATGACAGGCTTTTGTAAGAAGAACTAAAAAAAGTTTGTCAGTTGATATTATGCAGCAGAATCTCTGCATAGACAACGCAACGCATCGTTATACAATGAATGAATGAGTAGTGATAGGAATTGCGTATTGATATATTAACCTATTGACCTTAGCTTGAACAGTTCAACTTGAAGGAGTAAAAAAATAATTTAATTGTGACGGTTTCTTAATTATCTCTGGTTCGAGAGTGAGTTACCGTAGGGAGGAAAAATGACAAAAAGATGTTTCTAGTTACATTGTTCTGAGCAGAAAAGCGATTGAAAATATTCTTAGAAATAGTTCACCTCAAGCTGGTGGTGTATCTAGAGCTTATTTCAGATATAAGTACAGGACTACACCTGCAGACATGAATATAGTAATCTTCACCTTTTTTATAGTTTTACAACAGGAATGTTTACAAGCGGCGCATATGAACATGTTAACAGTGCACTGTAGAGTATATTTGTTGAAAACTTCACAGAAAACTGCTATTCCTACATTCCAAAGTTCAACTGATCGCTATGTAAGTAAGAAATTATATTCCACAACAGCCCAGTAATGCACAGACTAACACTGGCTCAGAAAGACGCTGTATTAAAGTGGGGTGCATGAAGAATTTTGAGCCTCAGAAGCGCTAACCACGTTATTATTATTATTTTTATTGTCGTTAAAACTTCACACTTGAGCTCCCACGGACAGGTAATACAACCCAAATGAAGCATCTTGTAACACCGGGACGCCTAAAACGCTACTAAAGGAAATCCAGCAAAAAACCATTAACAGCCGACTTAAACACCTGCAGGCCAATACGACCAAACGCCGATGCCGGCAACAAATTCCAAACACCAGCTATATGATTTTTACCTCCGCCAAAGAGGTTATGTTTTCGTCATGTTTGTCTGTCTGTTTGTTTGTTTGTTTGTTTGTTTGTTTGTTTGTTTGTTTGGCTGTTTGTCTGTCTGTCACTAAGATAACTCAAAAAGTTAAGAACCGATTTGGATGAAATTTACAGTGATTATTATATATATTAGGAGGAACAGATGATTAACTTTTGGTGAAGATATGTCCATCCGTTTGTTTGTTTGTCTGCCTCATTGTTCTTAATGCCTTAACTTAAAAAGTTAAGGATGAATTTTTATGAAATTAGCATGAGTTGTTATGTATATAACAAAGCGTAAGTGACCAAATTCGTTCGTTCGTTTGTCACTGTTTTGAATTTTATTCTTGTTAGCACAATAACTCAAAATATATTGAATGGATCTTTATGAAATTTATAGGGGTTGTTAGCAATCTTAAAAGGCATATATGATTAAATTTTGGTGCAGATCAGTCTCTTTGTTTGTATGTTTGACTCATGTTTGTCCTAACGTTTGTTAGCAGCGTAACTCAAAAAGTTAGCAGCGGATCTTCAAAAAAATTGCACAAGCTGTTTCAAAGGCACAAATGATAAGATTTCGGAGTTTATACAAAGAAAATTATGGTTTCTGGGCCAATTTGAATTTTTTTGCTACCGTTACTTCGCTTGGCGGAGGTATGCGCTCTCAGAGTGCTCTAGTTTATGTTTTATATTCAATATAGCCCTCCTTAAGGGCAGAAGACATTTTCAGGCGGAGCTGAAATTTTATTGCTTGAGACTCCAGAAACCTTCCGACAGCATCGATGACGTCATTGGTACTGGCAGATGGCGGCCAGCCAAGGCTTTTTTCTACTTCTGGGAACAGATGAAAGTCAGACGAGCTACGTCTGTCGCATAAGGTGGATGGAGAACGAGTTCATATCCACAGTTTCGAAATGTTGCCCTGCAACGGCTGCGGTGTGGGCTGGAGTATTGCCGTGGTAAAGGAGGACTGCTCTTCTCGGAGTCTGGGAGGGGGAGCTTCAGTCCCCCTGGAAAAAGTGTTCTGCCCTTGTGGGGGGTTGTATTAGAAAATAAAACATCAAAAATCATGATCCGTCGCCAGTGTTTCTGAAGCTCAAAACTTTTCACACGTCCTCATCAACAGGATAGTTGTATTATTCAACAGAGCACTGAATGCACCCAAAAATGTAGCGCTCCATAGTAGCATGACGGTTTGCATACTCTCACTAGGCACCTGGCCGCACTGCAGCACACGCTACACGTCTCGCTTGTACGCCACTTGTACGTCACGTCCAGTAAGGTTCTTCGTGTACAATAATGTTTGCATTTGAAGAACTCTTGAATAGCCAAGATTTTTTAATTAGCACCGTCACTGTACGTACACCGCATGTTGCGATATGCACATTATTCCCAGTTAGCATCTGGGGTTCATTTAGCGATTACAAAAGCTTACTACCAAGCTCAATTAACCAAAACCTTGAGAATATCCAGTAGGTTCCACAGAGTGCAAGATTCCTTTGTCCTCCAAAACAATTACACTTATTGCTTTGTCATAAAAAAGCGACAGCGACTTTAATCAATTACAAAATACATAATAAGAGACCTCAGCTGCTGCAAGCTCTTACAAAATCAGCAATAATGGAGAGCAATTACAGCTATCTATTACGAAGCATAGCGGCAAAGGTACGGTATTTAGCACTAGCAGCGTTCATTACATGATGCAATATTACCTCGCTGCACGAGTACAAATACGAAGCATTGAGCAAATATTGCCCGACGTGACAAAGACAAGCCGTAGTATGAGATCGATGATTGGCGCTGAGCCTGAGGACCGGAGCTGTCGTGAGCGTAAGTGGCATGAAGCCATTGCTGCATGGAATGGTAACCATGGCGGCTACCACGCTCACCGTACCAAACACTGCCTCCGTGACTCTCTAGTCGATAGCCTTCCCGCCAGTCCAGTACCAGCAGCTGTTTTCTTCTGCGCACTTCGCAGGAAAACAAGCGTGCTGGAGTACAAAAAATGGCACGTGGGAGGATGAAAAGAGCGGGCCGTCGAGTTTTTGCTCCCCCCAGAAAGGGCGCGACCAAGTAAATATCAAAAGTGAAACTAGAGAAGTCAACATAGTGACCTTCAAGTCTAAAAAACAACGGCGAGCTTGCAGCACCGACATGGGCGCTTTTTAATTTACTGGTAAAAGAACTGAAAACATAAATTGCAGTTATCCCTGAAATCCATGTCAGAAAACCTTGTATTCGACCCGTTTTATTGCAATAAAAGTAACTGTACCAGTTGAAAACGGCTGTTTTGTTACTTAACAATGCTGTTCAAAGGTGAGATAAGTATTCTTCTGATGCAAAGAGCTTCTACTAATATTTTTAAAAGCCTAATACCATGGGGTATGGAAGAAAAGTTGTAGCAATAGCTGAATGTTTTCCTTAGCGAATGGCCATGTACAACTGCAGCAATGCAAAGCAAATTAGATTAAAAATAATAGTTATAATCAAGATAGAATATCTCATGTAGAGCCGTACGATGCCGTACAAGTCAGTATTTTCGTTCGTGCTTTCCGTCATATGTAGTTGCTTGGAATGGTCTTGATGCCTCTCCCTTTGTTGGTATGGGTATTGGCAGCTTTAAGAAATCTGTAAACAGATTTATTCTGTGATCTCTAATCTTCTCTTTCTTTTTTTTCTCTTGCTGGGCTGGTTGCTTGGGGGTTTGTTAAGCTTATGGAGTTTCCTCCGTTCTCGGTTGGCCAGTCTATAGAGTATCTTAATAATCATAATAGAGGTCGTGTTCATCAATGAATGGAATACAGTACAATCGTTTTTTCTCCCATGAAATTAGAGCAGTATAAACATTATCTCCTTTGCCATTAACACAGCGCAGCAACATATTCTCCATTGAAATAAATACAACACAGCCGTATCTATTCCGTAGAAAGTAAACTAACACCAGCACAAATTCTTGATTGAAACTAATACAAAAGAAACACATTTTCTATGAAAAAGTAATACAACACAACCAAATTTTCATCGTTGAAATTTATGTGACATAACCACAGTTCCTCTACTACTACTACAATTCAACCATATTTTCTGTAGAAGTAATACAACACAACCACATTCACTCTGGAAGTAACACAACACAGCCACATTTTCTCTAGAAGTAATACAATACAACAACATTTTCTGTGGAAATAATACAATAGAACCACAGCTTCTGTGGAAGTAATACAACACAACCACATTTTCTGTTTCAGTAATACAACACAAACTACATTTTCTGTGGAAGTAATACAACATAACCATATTTTCATGTAAAAATAAAATAACACCGCCACATTTTCTGTAGAAATAATACAACACGACCACATTTTCTGTAGAAATAATACAACACCACCACATTTTCTGTAGAAATAATAAAACACCACCCCATTTTCTGTAGAAATAACACAACACCACCACATTTTCCGTAAAAATAATACAACACCACCATATTTTTGTAGAAATAATACAACACCACCACATTTTCTGTAGACATAATACAACACCACCACATTTTCTGTAGAAATAATACAACACCTCTACATTTTCTGTAGAAATCATACAACACCACCACATTTTCAGTAGAAATAATACAACACCACCACATTTTCTGTAGAAATAATACAACACCAGCACCGCATTTTTTGTAGAAATAATACAACACCACCACATTTTCTGCAGAAATAATACAATACCACTTTAATCTCTGTAGAAATAATACAACACCACCACATTTTCAGTAGAAATAATACAACACCACCACATTTT
>LQNS02276622.1:5429833-5447315 GCA_001587735.2 Parhyale hawaiensis
TAAAAATCGTCTTGACATACACTGGGAGAGATATCCTCCTCAGCTAAGAACTCCTCCTCCACGAGTCGCAAGCACTTAACGACCAAAGCTTCCCAGGCCAATTTATGCTGACTTCTTCTCACTTCTACTCCATCTATACATTTAAGCTCCGTATATTAGCGGCAATCGATCATGCTTGGGGGCATTCATGGCGGAGATTCTTCTCCCCCTCTGTTTTTTTTATCTTCTCTTTCTCTTTTTTCTCTTTCGTCTTCCGTTTTTTCTCCTCTCGTTTCCCCAATCCTCTATATACCACTAACTTAATGGCAATAGCTCAAAGAGGCCGGGGTGTTAGTCCCGGTGTCTCTTTGGGAATGGGCCTCTTGGTTTGTCTACTGCCGCCTATCTAATCTAATCTAATCTAACACTCTCTGAAGTGAAAGATTGCACGGCAACCGCAGCACGTGTAATCCCCCAAAAGACCTTGAGGGCAGGGACCGAAGACTTCAACCAACGTCTCTCAATGTTGTAAGCCTAATAAAACATACATAGTCCGGCCACCTCTCTCCTATGGGATAAATTCACCAGAGATCATTTGCGGCACACAGCCTGCTGGATGAAATAATAAGTTGGTCCAGCAGTCGCAAGTGACTATAAATACTACCTTAATAAAGTTTATCACGTTTACTCCACAGTCTTTCATAGTAGAAAAATTCTTGTACAGCTGGTACACCATATCGATAACGCAACTTATAAGAAAATGTTTGATTCATTAGGAACCGTATTTTTAGCATGAAAAGCACCAAACTACTTATAAAACAATTTTGTACTTATTGTTGCAAGCGCTTCAGATCATATAAAATCAATCTTCAGTACTAATTAAAAGTACAATGATCTGTATGGACGAAATGAAGGTAGGTACAAAGGTACAGCAACAATCGTTTCTCAAGCGTCTAAAAAGAAAAGAAAACGGAAATAAACGCCACCTACATAAAGTTTATCACGTTTTCTCCACAACGTTTCATTGTTGCGAAACATGAGGAAGCGTAGTAAACTTTATTGAGGCAGCGTTTCTTTTTCTTTTCTTTTTTTGTCATTTGAGAAACTATTGTTGCTGTACCTTTGTACTTACATTCATTTTGTCCATACAGATCATTGTAATTTTAATTAGCACTGAAGATGGCTTTTTATATGATCTGAAACGTTTGCAACGAAAAGAACATAAATGTCTTTTATATGCAGTTTGGTGCTTCTTTTCCTACTAAAAAAGCTGTTCCCTAAAAATGAACTAATTTCTTATAGATTTATCCGGTATCATAAGCATCCGTGGTATGGGTATGCAACTTATAAAATATAAACTTTCGGACAGTTCTGAATAGACTTCTCCAGACTTTCAACTTTACCGATCAAAGGATGAAAGAAATGCCGAAATACGAGAAATGCTATCTAGAAAATTCCTTGCAATGATTGAGATAAGATTTGTATTGGAGAGACCAGCAAAGATATAAAATGTCGACTGAACGAACATAGGCAGAACAATGAACAAAACTGCCTTGCCTCTCAAACAAATGAACACTGCAAAAGAACAGGCCAAACCACGGCGGGGAATAATACCATTGTACCATCGTCACGTAGAAATTGGAATGACATATAAAAAATTATTGAGACCTGCCATTCCATCGCTATTAACAAAGTTTTCAATCGACATCTGGATATCAACTCATTTTATCTACCAAGCATAAAAGAAACAATCAACTCAGAAAAGCAGCGTAGCGAATGAAGACTTGATATAATTTCATCTGATGATTTTTTGACGAGCAAAAATTTTTTATGAATTGAACTTTTATTGTTGTTTGACGAATAACACTGCGTACTCCGACGCAACCTGTTTCGGGAGACGCACATATTTTTATATTTGACACTACTTTGAACTTTTAACAGGAAAATTATTTCATTTGAATTAGCAACTTTTTACATAAGACGCCTGCTTATCGTTTCTTAATAGTCAGAGTTTATGTACTTCACTATGCTGAGATAATTTGAAATATGCGTCTTGTATGCAGGCTGCAGTGTGACAACTTCGCAGTATTTGTAAAATTTCACCCTGAAGAAGGCAATGACTTGACCTGTACCGAAAGCTTGGCCTAATAAAAATAGGTCTGAGAAGGTCTATTAATATCTATCACAATGCATCACCCCAGACATCAAGCACCGTTCTCATTACTTCGTAGAATCTATAGGTACTTATACTGTATAAATGGTCTATGTAAAACCTTCAACCGTTGGTAGAAGCTGGTAGATGGGTCACTAGACGAAACATAGTATACAAAGATCTTTTCAAATGGGTTTCATAGTGCGATGTTATTGCTCATTCATAGAGCATGGATTTCTAGCATTTACTCTATTATTATTGCTATAACGACTATAAGAAGCTTGCATTTATTGCAAAATGCTATTTTGCTATAAGCGTTATTTTGACTGAAGAAAGCTTGTCATTATTGTATAAAGACCATAAAAACTACGCTTAGTACTAGCTCTATTACAATAATATTTGAAAATATCAGTAGATAAATTATTTTGCTATGACTAAATAATTAATATACCTAAGTATGCCTTTCTTCAAACTTTCTTTGAATTCGAACTAGTAGCAAACGTAGCAAACTAGTCCCTTTGGTGAAATTTAGCACAAAACTGACAAAAAAGCACCTGCTCTTCCTTCAGATTAGATTAGATTTGATTAGATAGGCGGCAGTAGACGAACCAAGAGGCTCATTCGCAAAGAGACACCGGAACTTTCGCCCCTGCCCTCTATGAGCTAATACCATTATGTTAGTAGGATGCAGAGGACTGGGGAAACAAGAGGCGAAAAAATGGAGGACGAAAGAAAAAAAAGAAAGAGAAAAGAAAGGGGAGAAGAATCACAGCCAAAGAGATGATAATGAATGCACGCAAGCATGATCGATTGCTGCTGATATGCGGAGCTTAAAAATATAGATGGAGCGGAAGTGAGAAAAAGTCGGCTTAAGATGGCCTGGAAGGCTTTGGCCGTTAAGTGCTTGCGACTCGTGGTGGAGGAGTTCTTAGCTGTGGAGGATGTCTCTCCCAATGTATGTCAAGACGATTTTTAAACGAGTTAACCGACTCCGCAAGAACAGCGTCGGAAGGGAGTCTATTCCAAATGCTGACTATAAAATAGGGGAAAAACTGCTGACTTAAGGTTGTTCTTCGAACTTTATGCTTGAGTTTTTGACCGTTATTTCGCAAGCAATCATTAAGGTCTATTTCAAAGAGTACCGTTGTAGGTACGTCGTTGAAGCTATTCAAGTACTTGAATATTTCTATTTGTTGCCCCCTGAGTCTTCTTTGCTCGAAAGAGATCAGACCCAGTTCTTTTAGGCGACGTTCATACTACTTGTTTCTCAGCTGAGGTATCAGTTTCGTTGTTCTGCGTTGGACTCTTTCCATGTTATCAATATTTTTACAGAGATGTGGCGACCAGAAATGAACAGCAAATTCTAAGTGTGGCCTCACTAATGCCTTGTACAAGGGAACGATGATGTCCTTGGACTTGTATTCAAAGTTTCTGGTGATGAATCCGAGTACTCTGCTTGCCATTTCCACACTCTTGTCAACTTGCTGACTGTGCTGTAGTTTGTTTGTTATAGTGATTCCTAAGTCACGTTGTTGGGTGACAGTAGCCAATTCCGTCCCATTCATTTTCAATGGGGTGGAAGAGTTCTCCAGCCCTACGTGCATTACTGAGCATTTGTCGACATTAAAGTTCATCTGCCACGTCGCGCTCCATTCCATGAGGCGGTCAGTGTCTTGTTGGAGCTCGGCTCTTTTCGTGGCAGGCATAGTTTAGTATCATCCGCAAATTTACTGATTTTAATACGGATGTTAAGATCGGGATCATTGAAGTAAATTGAGAACAGAAGTGGGCCAAGCACTCTACTTTGTGGAACCCCTGATGATACCTGTGTCCAGGCGCTCGACTCTCCTTCAAGCTTCACTCGCTGCTGCCGACCCGTTAGCCATGCCTTATAGGTAACAAAGAATACAAAATAAAAAATATCGGTTATGCAGAACCTTGAATTCTATTTATTTTACAATTATACGTTATAGACATGTGCGTACATATGTTTGTATTCCTAATGCCTTTTGCAAGTCATTGTTTCCTCCGCCAAAGAGGTTATGTTTTCTTCGTGTTTGTCTCTCTGTCTGCCTGTTTGTCTGTCTATCTGTCTGTCTGTTCCCAAGATAACTCAAAAAATTTATCAACCGATTAGGACGAAATTTACAGGGATTGTTAGGTATGTTAGGAGGAATAGATGATTAACTTCTGGTGAGGATATGTCCATCCGTTTGTTTGTTTGTTTGTCTGCCTCATTTTCTCAATGCCATAACTCAATAAGTTATGAATGGATTTTGATGAAATTAACATGAGTTTTTAGGTATACAACAAAGAGTAGATGACCAAATTTTGGTAATGATCCGTTAGTTCGTTCGTCACTGTTTTTAATTTTATGTTTGTTAGCACAATAACTTAAAAATAATGAATGGATCTTTATGATATTCATAAGGGTTGTTTGTAATGTTGAAAGATATAAATGAAAAAATTTTGGTGCAGATCGGTTTGTTCGTTTGTATGTTTGACTCATGTTTGTCATAACGTTTGCAAGCGGTATTACTCAAAAAGTTATGAAAGGACCTTGAAGAAAATTGCACAAGCTGTTATTACTCCTGGACCACTACTGCAAATTATTCCTTGACAAACTGTTCGATCCCGGCATTAACAAACCCTTGGTCCGTAAACTGGACTTTTTCCACTCACTTCCGTGCTACAACGAAACCTCCGTTAGTGCAGTAAGCTCTTTGAAAGCGTTCCTCTCTGAAGCGTACCCACATATAAACTTCAAATTTTCCTACAAAAAGATATTTACCATAGTATCCTACTTCAAATTTAAAGACAAATCCCCTACACAAATACAGTCCAGTATTATCTACCTTTACTAATGCCAGGCCTGCAGCGCCTTTTATATTGGTAGCACTGGACTACACTTCAAAGCCCGCATTGACCAACATCTAGGTGTATCCAGTCGAACCGGCTTACCACTTGCGAAACCCTCACTTCAGCCCCTCGCCTGCATGCCGAGCAAAACAACCACCCCATCAGCAGGAACAACTTCTCAATCATAGACTCTTCCAACCCAATCGAGCTCACAACGTTAGAGTTCCTGCACATCCATAGAACAAAACCTAGTCTTAATATTTGACCTCAGCTGTACCGCTGAACACAGTCCATACCTAGCCTCACATCTGCTAACTGTACAGTAGCTGGCATCTGGACCCTCTACGTGGCTCTGTTTATTCGCATTTCAAACTTCCTACCGAAAGCACCCATGCTCGCTTCCCCGATTTAGAAATAAAGAAATTTTGTATTTATATAGGTTATAGGTTCTTAATAGTTTTTCTGATGATGGGATCATTTATCCCGAAACGCTAATAATTTTACTTAAGTCGACTTCATATTATTAAATAATTACCCAAGTTTAAGTAGCACGTATTTGTACCATTAAACACAAAATTATTTAATTATGAGGATGAGCTGAATAACTCAATAACATATAATTAAGTTTGCCATATTTCAACCTTATTTAAATTTCCTATGAAAGAAAACGTAAGGAATTATGCTAGTCACTGTCATTTTAGTCACGACATTACCAGTTACACAAGTGCTGGCAGCGGACGAATGTACATACTGATACGACGGAATTGCAGATTTCGACAGCAGTAGTAGACACACTTGAATTAAACAAAGAATCTGACATGTTTCTGTTAAATTCCACTCAATTAGAACGCACTAATAGTACAACAATGACGCAGTTCATTGCATCATCTTTATCGCTTCTTTGGCCAGAATCCATTAAGTATAACAACATAGTGATGCTGGTGACAGACGTTGCAGCACAAATTCAGAAAATCGCTGTTTCTCTACAAATTCTGTACCCCAATATGCTGCACCTTACTTGCCTCGCACAGAGTTGCAGAAAAGGTACGGACGCGCTTTCAGGACGCTGACAAACTAATATCAAACAGTAAAAAAATATTCCTAAAGGCCCCAAGTAGACGCGAACTCTTCAGAGAGAAGGCTCCTGACGTGCCTTTTCCTCCACAGCCTAT
This sequence comes from Parhyale hawaiensis, assembly GCA_001587735.2. Taxonomy (NCBI): domain Eukaryota; kingdom Metazoa; phylum Arthropoda; class Malacostraca; order Amphipoda; family Hyalidae; genus Parhyale; species Parhyale hawaiensis. The sequence goes on from LQNS02276622.1 coordinate 5,435,996, forward strand.
TGTAACAAGATGGGGCACAGCGATAACAGCAGCATTAGCCTATGCTAGACATTTTACAGTCATGTAGGTAGGAAAAATATGCATTATGCAATCATTTCATGTTGTCTGTAGAAGCACTATATGTATGAGACATGATGGCAAAAGCAATTATTTTCTACATCATGTAAACACTAAATTTTTGTAAACTCTTAGAACAGTTTTTACGGTTCTCTGAGGGCGGACAGTCCCGTATAGCTCTAGTGGGCCGTCCGGCTTGCGTGAATCGACCTCCTCTGACGGGCCGGGGCAATATGATGTCTATGCGGACGGTCCCAGTAATACGCACGGGCCGTCCGGCTTGCTAAGCGGCCTGTAGCTGCCGGCTGTAGCGGCTAGCTGCTTTGGCTAGCGTGGGGTTCCCTCCTTAGGCGCCAGACTATGGCAGACCCTGGAAAGACCAAGGGAGCAGCCATTGCCGTGCGGTTACGCTAAGGCTTTAGAGGAGGGATCCTAGGAAGACCTGGGAGTGCTCTCTTCGCCGTGTTGAGTCCGCTAAGGCAGTTCGTGTACCAGACTGCGAGAGCGGACTTCCTGACAGGATAGCCACTCAGGCGTATCCCGTCCTTCGAGAAAAACGTAGCAAGAGGCTAAGCAAAAACAAAGTCATTTGCTAGCCTTATCTCGGGCTATCTTGCAAAAAGCAGGTCTCCCACCTTATCTGGTGTCGGACCACAGATGATCAGACACAGGATATTACTTAATTCTTGAAACAATACTCTGTTCGCACAATACAAATATGAACTTCAGAGAATACTATTAAGGTTATACAGATTAACAGTTGTCTCTATCGTATACAGTTGAAAACACAAGAGAACAAACAGGAGCGTTAAATATACATTCCAGCAGTGACTCAAGCAAGTTACAGGCGGGAGCCATAGCACGTATGACAGGCAGCAGCGCACCCGGCGGAGTAAGCCTACGCGCATAAAACGAGATGGCAGCGCGACAGACCCAGTAGTGCTAGGCCTACTGACTGTCGTTAGGGGTGACTATGCTGTTCTCGGAGCGAAGTGATGGTGAGTGGGCACCTGGCGTGGCGTGACAACAGTCTAGCGCTGGAGTTATCTAGGAACCGAGCATTTAGTCAGGTTCCTATTATAATACAGCGTTGTATATTATGATGTCTCGAATAGGATTCAAGCCAAACGAGCTTCCTAGGATCTGTTTGGCATCGCACCTCAAATTCGATATCAAACCGAGTGCGTCGGTATCTAAGATACACACTAGACTGTTATAGCTCTCAGGAATGCCGTGAAATTGGTTTATGAAGGAAACAACTGTAAACTTTCGGAGTAACTGTAACCGACTACAGGTCATTGATTCATTTGCTTTGATTTTCATCACAGTAAAACTTCAGGGCTGCTGTAAACTATCATCAGTATGGAAGAAAAGGATAGCACCCCGCGGTAGAACGACTGTGTCATCTGTACCAGCCCGATTCGAGACTGCTGCATTGTGGAGTCCTGCCTCCATAGATTTTGCTTCCCTTGCCTCAAGAAGTGGGCAAGCATCAAAGCGCAATGTCCTCTCTGCTGGGAGAAAATTTCTGTAATCATTCACGGGATCAAGGCTGATGATAACTACCGAGAATTCCACCTGAATCAGCAGCACGACACCCTTGTGTCTTCAGTAGGCCACTCCTCTACTGAACAACCCTGGTTTCGGGCGTCTATTCAATTTCGTCCACGGGTGCGGGCTCGAAGTCCATCTCCCGAACCTTTTACGGAGGATGAAGCTCGGCTATATGCCGACTCTGACACAAGCGTTGGTTCTACTCCAGAGAGGCAACAGGACGGGACTTCACAACGAAAAAGATTCAAGAGAGACCCATCGTTCGGAGACAGCATAGGAGTGGCGTAGAAGCAACTCGCTGCCCGTCAAAGAGTAATGGCTTCATCATCGGGGACAAGCAGATTTCATAGTTCTTCAGGAGTGAGTCAAGTTGATGGTACGAGTGGGGCTAGCACAAGTAGCGCTGATACACGTGGAGCTAAAACGAGCGGGGCTAGCACGAGTAGCGCTGATACACGTGGAGCTAAAACGAGCGGGGCTAGTACGAGTAGCGCTGGTACACGTGGAGCTAATACGAGCGGGGCTACTACGAGAAGTACTGGTACACGTGGAGCTAATACGAGCGGGGCTAGCACGAGTAGCGCTGGTACACGTGGAGCTAATACGAGCGGGGCTACTACGAGAAGTACTGGTACACGTGGAGCTAATACGAGCGGGGCTCGTACGAGTACCGCTGGTACACGTGGAGCTAATACGAGCTAGGCTGGTACGAGTAGCGCTAGTACACGTGGAGCTAATACGAGCGGGGCTAGCACGAGTAGCGCTGGTACACGTGGAGCTAATACGAGCGGGGCTCGTACGAGTACCGCTGGTACACGTGGAGCTAATACGAGCTAGGCTGGTACGAGTAGCGCTAGTACACGTGGAGCTGATACGAGCGGTGCTATTACGAGCGGTGCAAGTACAAGTGCTGCTAGTACGGGTAGTGATAGTACCAGTATCTCTACTCCCAGACTCTCTAAGAACACTGACAAGTATTTCTTTTGAATATCCATAAGATTTCTCATAATCTGACATCGGCCTGTTGTACGAGCAGTATTATGTCTAGCGCATTTGTGAGAAGTATATATTGTTTATGGAACTTTAGTTTACGTCTGATATGCCAACATACTTTCTGGAACGTTAATGACAAATCCCGGCCTAACGGGAAGTGAGTGAGGAATTGCGAGTAAATTCGATATTTTCCAAAGTTACATTAGTTCTGTGAAAAACATTTCGTCACACCTCCGTCTCGTCGCTTATTTGTCAATGAAATTTCATTTTTTTTAATCAATGTAAGCCAAAAATAATATCACTGGAAATCTTTCCTTCTCTGGAGGTAGCGAGACAAGTGTATTTCCTTGCAGACAGACAGTACAATGTATTATAATAATTTTCTGAAGCGTTGCTGATTATTTTCTCCCAGTAAGTCAGTCTTGCGCTTCTGTGTCGGCGGTTGTGACAACTTCTACCCGGCTTCTTCCTGAAGTAGGATGACAAGTACTGTTGACTGTTTTGTTACTCAGTGCTTTGATGCCATTCGGTGAGAAGTTCACTGAAGCTGTTTATTCATGCAATCAGTGGCGGCTCGTGCCCTATTTTAAGTGGGGCTCGCAGTATATCATTTTTAAGCCATTAGGTGCAAAAGCTTATTATATGATGAATTCAAGTCTTGTCACATTCAAAACTTGAATTGAGCATCGAAAATAGCTTTCCCACCTAATGGCTTAAAAAAATAGAATAAAAGTACGGCGGGTCCAACCTAAAACGGGGCACGAGCCACCACTGTATGTAATTATGCAAAGGACCCAAAATGCTGTAAAGAGGTGGATTCACAATTTCTGAGCAATTCATGAAATTAAGATATTTGGAGGACGGATCTTTGTAATAGTTTAAATTAGAGCACTCTGAAAACGCATACCTCAGCCAAGCAAGGCAAAGATAAAGAAACATTCAAATTGGTTCTGAAACTCTAATTACTTCCTTTGTATCAACTCCAAATTCTAATCATTTGTGCCTTTTTACAGCAATAACAGCTTGTGTAAATCTTCTTGAAATCCGTTCTTAACTAATTGAGTTATACTGCTAACAAACATTTTGACAAACATTAGTCAAGCATACAATCCGACCAACCGATCATCACCAAAACGTAATAATTTATGTCTTTCAACGTTACTAACAATGCCTCAAAATTTCAGTAAAATTCGTACACAATTTTTTGAGTTATTACATTAAGAAAAAAGTGGCAAACAAACAAAAGGATGAGCGGATCTTTATCAAAAGTTATCATGTATTTTTCCTAACATACCTAACAATCCTTCCTAAAGACCCTTTCATAACTTTTTGAGTTAAATTGGTGAGAGACAGATGGACAAGCTCACGAAAAAATAGCCTCCATGGTAGAGGTAATTAATTGCAAATTTTGCAGTTAAGAAATATGTAGGTTTAAAGTTAACTTCAAAGTACAGACGTAGGTCTGATGGCGGCTTCACCAACTGTGCGCCGTCGCAGGTGCGTTCGTGTCAGCTTTCCGTTGACATTTCTTCAGGCACAGATTAAAAACTCAATAGGAGTACGTAATTTGCATCGACAGCAATATTGAAATGACCAAGAAAAAAATAGCACTGGGTGCGACTGTTGCATTGGGTTATCGGAGTTGCAATCCATCTACTGTAGCGCGCCCCAGCGCTTATAACGAATCAATGACGGAACAATCATGGTAGACGCACCAGTGTGGTGACTAGAGTAAGGAATTTTGGGGCGTTTCTACCCAGTCGGAAATTATGGTTGTGATTATAGTAGAACAACTATGATTATGGTTGTTTATTATCAAAATGTCCTCCATATGCAACCAGTTATGGGGTGCAGTATGGTTGAGAATGTCAAAACCTTCGACCATATTGTCAACCATAATTCCCAACCATAAATACCCAATTACAACTATTAAGGTTTTAGCTGCACAACCATGATCTACCATAGTGAACCGTAAAAAAAAACATTCACAACCAAAATCGACTGTGTTCAGCGAATGATACAACTATATTCTACCAAGATAAACTTTTTTAATTGTTGACATATTATGCAGTCGATGCCTGCTTTGTTTGCTGATCATTAGTTGCTTATAATTATAGTTTAATTATTACGTGCGTGTTAGGCCTGCAGTCAGAATGGTCTAAGGCTCTAAGCTTCAGAACGATGCTAGAGCAGGAGCTTGAACCAGTCGGTGCAGTTAACGCACGTTTATATTTCAACTTCTTTAACTCTAAGTCGTTATAGAGCTACTCTACCCAGTTTAGAGGAAGTCACAACTCGATTGATAATTTTCGGCCGTACCCGTTGCCAGGGTCATAAAACTTGACATCTTCCACATAAAGCTAATGGGAATAATTTCTTGATGAATCTTTACAAATATAAAATCAATGAACATAAAAATAGATGGCAATAGTTGATCAAGGATTGCAATACTACTATATAGCATGAAATACAACAAATGAAAATAAAGATAATGGGTAACTACGCTAAAGTGGCCAAGCGTAAAAAATCGGGAAACAATTAATAAAAATAACGTCAAGGCCGTTAGTGTCCATATATACCCTGCAATTTTTACATTTCATCGGCAGGAAAGAAAAGACTGAAAATATGCACAATTTTTGCACTATGATATGAATTTTTAGATGTTTCTCATTCGAACTTATAGTCATACAATATTATTTTGGTCGATAATGTTGGAAATTCTAGCCATATTATTAAAATCCATGGTAATCAATACATATTCTGCCCCATATAATGGGAGGAATTCTCCTCATGATTGTACGTACGGGAATCCGTTGATAAGCTACCATAGTTATGCTCTAACATATGCTCCACCATATATAGTCTTTAAACATCCTTGTACAACCATCTACTATATATAGACGTCAAACATCCATGTACTACCATAGACCTTCGTTTCTTGACAAACCTTAAACAACCAATATTGCCTCCACCAATATCGACCTAAATATACTAAAATCAACGTTATGTTATGGTCGACATATCTACCATGTTGTTTCATCATCAATAATCGACTTTACTCTCTCATACACCACTATATTCTACTATAATTACAGCCATAATTTCCGACTGGGTAAGGGCATTTTTTGGCTAAACTAGGAGCTTGAGCACTCTGAGAGCTCATACTTCCACAAAGCAAAGTGTTATTAACGAAAAATTTGAATTGGTCCTGAACCAGGATTTCCTTTCCATCATCACCAAAATTTCGTCACTTGTGCCTCTCGTCAGTACTATCAGAGTCTGTAATTTTGTTGAAGATCCGTCCGTAACTTATGGTCTGAGTTATGATCTGACAAATATTGTCAAACGGCCGAGCCAATCATCATGAAAATTAGGTCATTTGTTTCTTTTAAATTTCTTATAATTCCCATAAACTTTATAACAATCCGTTCATAACTTTTGAGTTGTGTTACTGACAGGCATAAAAATTGACACAGGAACAAATAAACAAACGGTCAAACAGATCAACACAAAAAATTTGGTCATTTGTTCTTAGTATCAACTTCAATATGTCCTGTAAATTTTATAAAGATCCCTTCATAACTTTTTCAGTATTGCTACCAAGACAATAAAGGCAGACAAACAAATAAACGGATGAAGGGGTCTACACCAAACGTTAATCATCTGTTCCTCCAAATATGCATAGCATAATACATGATATAAAACTTTCAATGAAGCCATTAACTATGTTAATGAACAACATTCAAGCATTATATTCACTTATGAAAAGGAGCTAGGAGGTAAACTTTCATTTTTAGACGTGTCCATCTGCAGGAAACACAATGTTTTTGACACTTCGGTTTGCAGAAAAGAAACGTTTACTGGGTTAGGTCTGAGTTTCTTTAGCTTTTGTAGTTTCCGCTTCAAGAGTAACGCTGTCAAGACTTTAATAGCACGTGCCTATAAAATATGTTCTTCTTACGCCAATATTCATGTGGAATTCGAATTTCTTCGTAACTTTTTTTAAATGCAATGGATTCCTTTTTTCTTTTGTAGACTCTAAAATTAAGCAGTTTTTTCTCGAAACGTCAGAAAAGAAGCACCCGCTGCTACCGGCAATGATACAAGCACTGAATACGTAACACTTCAATTTTTGCTCAGCAATCCGAAAATATGAAAAACGAATTAGAGAAACTTGTAATTAAATACTTTCCCGATGAAAAATTTATTTTTGTTCTAGTAAATAAATTTACGATAGGTTCATTTTTTTAAATTCAGGGACAGGCCTCCTAAAGCGGTTCAAAGCTCTGTAGTCTACCAATTTTGTTGCCCGCTCTGTGGGTCTACGTACATAGGTTCGACTGTGCATACTATACTGACCAGAGTTTGTGAACACAGCGGCAGGCGTGCTCGCACCGGAAGCGTGCTGGTTAGTCCTCCTCATTCCATGGTGAGACAGCATGCAGAACGGTGTGGCGTCGTAGTCAGTCTTGACAGTTTCTTCATTTTAGATACGCAGTCCTCGTCTGTCAGGTTGAGTATTTTAAAATCCCTCTACATTTTTAAGTTGAAGCCTCCTCTCAATGAAGCACAAGCTGCATATCCGTTAAATATCATCAACCGTTAGCTTTTTTTGTCATTCTGTAAGTGTTCATTGCTATTGTACTTGTAAATTTTAGTCTCGGCTAGTAAAATAGTTATATTTTACCTCTACAATTTCGCTGATGATGGGTACGATACCCGAAACGTCCGATTTTAATATATGATGATTCGTACTGCCCTCCTGGTCTTCACCTTCCTAGTGAACCTGCGATGATATTTGGATATAATGCACCCCAAGGAATATCTATACCAACAAATGTAGTCTCCTGAAATTCTAAGGCCCGGTACCCACGTAGCAACTTTTGTTGCCTCTATCAGCCTAGAAGCAACTCAATTAATCCGTTTACGTAGCCGCGTACGGCTTCAGCTTGCGCAATATTTAACGGTATAGCAAACTGCCGAATACCTGAGTCGTTACTGCAATTTTTACACCATGGCAAGTGGCAATGGTGAACTTTTAACCAGCGCTCCTAATTATGTACAGTTTAAGTTCACAACGATTGATATTTTAAGAATTAGTGCACGATGTTCATAGACGTCATGCTGAAGTCACGTCCATGACCGCGCAGTCGGATAAGTGGAGTTGGCTTTAGGCTGTCTATATATAGCGGCAAGGAAAGTTCTAATTCCGGGGCACATCTGCATTTCTACTCCCAACTGGTTGCTAGGACGTGCATGCAGCTCGCGTGCCGTTTCAATACATACTTAAAATCGATAGCATAGATACCGTGGCATATATGACCACTGTTCATTTACTACAGATAGTTATATCAGCTCTAAGCGAGCGCTCTGGTGGCCAATTTCAGCCAATCTGCGACCGCCACGTCACCATGCTGATGTAGACAAATGAGGCCGCGAGGGACGGCTCATTGTACTACAGTATAGGCTACCAGAAGATTTTTCCGCCAATTGTTTATCATTTATTACCTCAAATTGGAGCTACCCATACACTTAATTACATAAGTAAAGGAAAATATTAGACCACAGATTTGATGTATTCTATTGCATCTTGCGTCTCCAGCGCCATGAAAAGAACTGAGAAAATCGTCCGAAAATGTTTACCTAAGTTAAAGCAAAGGCTTTGCGCGAATGAGAATGATTCGTATAAGTTTAAAAAGACAATATTAAACGAGTTTCATTCACTATGAATACTTTGCATAATTGCATTACAACAGGTTCTAAAGTAGAATATTAAACATGCATGAAAAGCACAATAAACTGCAATTGAACAATTTTACAAAGGTTTAAATAATAAACAATCGTGACGCATCATTCGCCTCTCGCACATACAACACCATTGTGGAATTACCCACGATGCCTCGGATTTTGGATTACCCAAGATGTTGTCTGCAAAAGGAGTGACGCTATTGGCTGATAGACTTTTGTGTGACATCACTGTGCTGCAACTGCAGGCTCTATTGTCTGACATCAGTACTATATAATAATTCACGTCGTGTTTTTGTTTATTTATTTATAACTATATTTATATCTTTCCTGTCACGCTCTATGGGAATAAGGTAGGAGAAAATTCAGGTGCCGAAGACGGTATCTTGGGTACGGAGGTCGCACTTGGGCGCTCCAGCTGAGGGACCTGAGCCTGCCTGACCGTGTCTGGACATGTTCATTGTTAAACGGTGCTACGGGTGATGTCACTTCACTACGCCTCATAATATACATCCAATTTTTTAGGCAGAATGCTGAATTTTCATTTAACAAGTCTTCCGAACAGTAACAAGCACAGGAGACAGCGGGGATTTTTCTGAAATGCTAACTTTCTACCGTCATTTATAATGACGGCTCGGGCCACTATATATAAACTAGAGGGCCCAGGAGTCAAAAATGGCGGCAGAAATTTTGTGATTGAGCTTTTTATTGTTTCGGTTCCCAGCATAGGTTTTGCTGTATTATAGGTCTCATCCCTGCAGGCCTGATCTTCCATTAGTAAAACGCAAGCTGTACAACCACGAGCTTTGCGATAGCAAAATATCCCCCCTGCAAGGTAAGGAGTGATTATCAGCTTGGAATTGATCAAGGGTTTAAGTTGCACTGCCCTGAGAAAAATTTAGTTCAATCAAAAGAATGCACTGGAAATGCCCAGGGCTCACTCTATTGTGGATACCAACTGATTGTTGAAATTCCAGCGTCGAATTTTGGCTGCGATGTAAAGTCAATATAAAAAGGCGTCTGCTCAGCATGAAGATTCAACTACTTCGATATCACTCAGCAATGAAAGCGGGGATCCAGAGGCTAAGGATCCAGAGCTATATTTGTCACCGGTACTCCACCGGTAGCTCACTGTCTTTCTCTGAGAGTGCATATTTGGCTTCAGAGGCCGAAATTTGAGCACTTCAGTGAAGCAGAGAGTTAAGTATGGACGACGATATTATGGAAACGGAGCACTAACATTGCATATATAAGCTGACTGGAGGGGCATTCAAATGTATTGCAATGGTTTAAACAAAGGAGGTTCTAATAGAGAGGAGCGTACCCTCTCTATTTATCCTACGGGAGCGTTGCGAGTAAACTTTTCCCTTAAACTGGCTGAGTGGTTTATCCAATCGGAGAGCGGCATTGCCTCACGCAGCCTATTCATATAGGCAGGAGTCCTGAGCTCAAATTTTTATAGCTATTAACCATCGACGAAATTCATAGCGGATGGAAGTATGTAAAGGAAACTTGTATCCTGTATACCATCTGATGATGAAAGTAACAGGGTGAGCACTGGGATATAAATCTTCAGACACGATTGTCATTGCAAAATATTGAAGAACTGCCTGTCTGTATCTTCCTTAATTATATGTGCTGACCACTGCCACTTCAGCCACTTTAAGGACTCCAAGCGCCAGCTTCGATCACATGACAAAGCCATGTGTTTACTCGCCCAGAGAGTGCTTGGGCTTGCTCCTCCCATTAGAAGCTCCTTGGTTTAAACGAAGACGTGCTATCAATGGAGAGATGAAGCGCCTATGGGGCACAGTGACAAGGAAGACTTGAAGCAGAAGGGTTAAAGAAGGAAAATAAGAGTTGCTAATAAGCGTGAGGGGGGAAAATGTGGAAACGGCAAGTCAAAGAAGAGAGCAAACATATCGATTACTGCGTGAATTTTTTCACGCACGGGTCCACAGTAACTTTTATAATAAATGAACTGTGTCAACTGCGTCCGAAGCTCGCATCCTTACAGCAAGTTGTCTGTATAAGTTCCTAGTGTGTTCCCGGCATTACGGGGGCACCGGGCCTAAGTACGTTGCTCGGCAAATCTCTAAATATGTAAATAATAATTGAAAAGTATTCCACTATCAATACTTCCGGCCCTGTCACATGTCTTGAGGAGCGCATTTTTGTTAATGAATTACTTGCCGTAAGGGGGAGTTTATTTTTCAAAGCAATAGACAAAAACTGTTTTAATTAAACTACTACAGTCGAGGTTGGCAAGCAAGGTAAGGTCAATTCTGCAGCCTTTCATCTCGTGGCGGCCTCAGATATAGAGAGAATGTCTCCAGACTTGCTGATTCGCAACGCTTTCGAAGATGAAATTTGTGAAACATTAACAAAGATTTACCAGACTATTAGAATGGACTAATTTCCATCATAGTCTACTATACGCAATGAGAAGCAAGTAGGCCTATGCCAAAATATCACAACAGAAGAGAATCTCTCCATTAACAACACAAAATTTATTGTTTGGTTGCTTCATTGTTCTGTCTCTCCATCCCCCCTCAGTATTACATAGGAGACATTCACTTACTCAACGGGATATGGGCTTTGCAATGCTTTTTAAAATTTGAAGTTAGATTAGATTAGATAGGCGGCAGTAGACAAACCAAGAGGCCAATTCCCAAAGAGACACTGGGACTAACACCCCGGCCCTCTATGAGCTATTGCCATTGTGTTAGTAGGATGTAGAGGACTGGGGAAACTAGAAGAGAAAAAACGGAAGACGAAAGAGAAAAAAAGAAAGAGAGAATAAAAAAAGAGGGGGGAGAAGAATCTCCGCCAAAGAGACGGTCATGAATGCCCGCAAGCATGATCGATAGCCGCTGATATGGGGAGCTTAAATATATAGATGGAGCGGAAGTGAGAAGAAGTCAGCTTAAAATGGCCTGGGAAGCTTTGGCCGTTAAGTGCTTGCGACTCG
>LQNS02276622.1:5451098-5468392 GCA_001587735.2 Parhyale hawaiensis
CGTTGGTAAGATCGGCTGCGAGTGAGCTAGCTGTCCATAAGCACAGCGTTGGTAAGATCGGCTGCGAGTGAGCCAGCTGTTCATAAGCGCAGCGTTGGTAATATCGGCTGCGAGTGAGCCAGCTGTTCATAAGCACAGCGTTTGTAATATCGGCTGCGAGTGAGCCAGCTGTCCATAAGCACAGCGTTGGAGAGGGCGGCTGCAATGAGCAGCTGTCCATTAGCAAAACCTTGCGTTTTAGTGTAGCTATACACTAAGATATTGTAAAATTAAATTCAGTAGCTGTAGCATAACTTACCGAGTGAACTAGCATCAGCACGTAGGGGAAGTACAACGAATGATAAGCAAAATTAGTGAATCAGATCATTAAATCATGAATCCGTGAATCGTGATCTAATCATAAGCTAAAACACAGATTTACTCACACGAGGGAATAGACGATAATGTTGTCAGATTGAATGTCAATACCAACAGCTACAGTATACCATGTTTAAAGCTTCTAGATGTATTGATATCTTCTCTTTGACGTGTAATCTCAACCCAACTCATAATGATTAGTTAACCGCTTCTGAGCAGATACTCAACTAGCGACTGGAGCTACAGAACGAATTACTAAGAAGTCTTTTGTTTGCTACAAAATTTCTCGGAAAGTTAGGATTCAAAATAACCCCAAAATTTACCCAAAGAACGAACAGTATAACTTTCCTTCTACTACGTGAGTTACAGTTGCCTGTAGACGCCAGTATAACTTTCCTTCTACTACGTGAGTTACAGTTGCCTGTAGACGCCAGTATAACTTTCCTTCTACTACGTGAGTTACAGTTGCCTGTAGACGCCAGTATAACTTTCATTCTACTACGTGTACTACAGTTGCGTGGAGGCACCAGTATAACTTTCCTTCTACTACGTGTACTACAGTTGNNNNCACCAGTATAACTTTCCTTCTACTACGTGTACTACAGTTGCGTGGAGGCACCAGTATAACTTTCCTTCTACTACGTGTACTACAGTTGCGTGGAGACACCAGTATAACTTTCCTTCTACTACGTGTGCTACAGTAGCTTTGAGACACCAGTATAACTTTCCCTCTACTACGTGTGCTACAGTTGCGTGCTACGTGTGCTACAGTTGCGTGGAGATGCCAGTATAACTTTCCCTCTACTACGTGTGCTACAGTTACCTATAGACGCCAGTATAACTTTCCTTCTACTACGTGTGCTACAGTTGCCTATAGACGCCAGTATAACTTTCCTTCTACTACGTGCGCTACAGTTGCCTGTAGACGCCTGTATAACTTTCCATCTACTACTTGTGCTACAGTAGCGTGGAGACTCCAGTTTAACTTTCCTTCTACTACAAGTGCTACAGTTTCCTGTAGACGCCAGTATAACTTTCCCTCTACTACGTGTGCTACAGTTGCGTGGAGACACCACAACAACCTACAACATAACTTGCCATGTACTACGTGGGCAGCAGATCCCCTAATAAATAACCCTAACACCACCTGTCTATAAGCTGAAGCAGCCAGGCAGATTTATGCGTCTCCAGAGCCTACGCTTTTCTCATTGCAGTGCCTCGCAACGGTCTGAAATTCAATGCTTTTTAGCTGTGGCGCTGCCGTGCGCAAGTAATTTAGTAGACGCGCCGACCGCCGGTCCTGGGGCGCTCATTTGGCAAATGCGTGGACTGCATTAGTGTCCTTATTGGCGAATGCAGCTGTGCCGACCCCCGGTGTGTTCTGTTCCCGGTAGCGCAACAGAGCAGGTCACATAACCATCTTATCGTATTTGTCTCCCATTTTTTGCTCATCTTGACTCTTCCGTTGTGGAAAACGTCAATAGAGCCAAAAATTACTGCGGCTAATCGTGCTGCCGAGCTCGGACGGCCGCTATGCTATCGCTACAGCATTTCGCTATTGGCCCAACTTGTGTCTACCCTGTCGATCTTCCTGCGAGGTCGCTCAACTAAAGCGAGTCCCGTGCATTTCTGCCGACCTAAACAAATTGCATCGGTTTCTCAGGCAAAAGTTTGGTGTGTAGCGGAGCCACAGCCCGCGTGGTGTTGGCTGCCACTCCTACAGAATATTGGAGACGCTGCGACCGATCAGCCTGCAGGCGCCTCTTCACTAGCGAGCGGAACAGCTCATGGTAAGTTGATAAGCGCGACTGCTTTCGTCACATGTTGTGCTTGCAGTTGCTACGTTGCGCCCTCTATAATTTCGACGGCTGCCAAACACTTGGAGGGTCACGTAGGATAAATAAGTATTGCCTGAAGCGTTCAGTGTGTATGAAGGGTACCTGCACTGTATGGGTCAGTAGACGGTAACTAAACCTAGATTGTAACCTATGCAACCTTCTGGTTACTTGACGTTCTGTGCCCAGCGCCTGATATGGATGCTACTGATCAGAATACACATCTCTACCATAAACTTTCTGTTATCAGAATGTAGAGCCTGCTCAGCCGTGACACCTTGTACTTCGATTGCTCAACCTGACTGCAATCATAAGGATCGTGACGGACTGACGGACAGATACACAAACAACGCCACAAGCATGATTCAAGTGCAGTCCATCGTAAAATGGAGGCAGAGAATTTCCTTTGAAACAACTTAACTATTTGTACTCGTAATAGTCATTCTAATGTGGAACATACGACTCACCATTCTGTTTCGATTTAGAATATTGAAAGAGGTAAACTCTGCTTATGTTGCTCTATTAAAGCATTGCCATTCTTCTGTAGGAGCTGTTAAAATCTACAGCGTGCAATCTTTGATATTGTTTCGATTTAGCGAGATACTTTCGTTAATATCGACACCGTGCGTAAGTTACACTATATCCATGATACGTTTATACTAGTAGAATCTGAAGTCGGTAAAATAGAGAGTATGTACGCATACCGGACCAAATCAGAGCTATGAGAGACCTCACAGTCAGTTACCGCCAATTGCATTTCGGCAGCTACACCACCAGGAAAAGGTAGACTAATCCAATTGGCAGTCCACCGGCGTGATGTCATTAAAGTTTGCACACTAGGCAAGTCCTTCAAGTGCTGCAATATATGAGCCAATAAATGAAAATATAAAAATGCAGTATATCACTGTATCTAGCCAACTTTCAATTATACCGAAAAGAAATTACATGGAAAACATTTCACTACACAGTTGGGTTGGTTTGTCGTGAAGCAGTTTTGTTGGTGTCACAACGTATGCAGCCAGTGCTAGATCGCCGTTCTGAAGCACGCCTTGTACAGGGTAAATCCCAGGGGTCTATTGTACAAGTCGGAGTCGTTTGGTGCGGGTGGTAAGGTTCTGTCAATCATTCGTGATTTCGTTTCTAAGCGAACGTAGAGTGTGTTTGTGGATGATTTTTCAGTGCCTCAGTCGCTTTGAAGTCTGGCGTCCCTCGGGGTAGCGTACTTGGCCCGCTGCTGTTTGCTTTTTATACTAGTGACATACTCTCTTTGCTAGAGAACACGATGATCAACTATGCTGACGATTCCACTTTAATAGCACTGATACCACCCCTAGTAAATGTAATGTCGCACAGTCTCTAAATAGGAACCAATCACGCATTAGTGCATGGTGTTCTACCTGGAGTATGAAGTTGAATGCCAGCAAGACTATATCTATGATTGTTAGTCGGTCTCTCACATATTTAATTACTGCAGTATCCACCTCTGAAGATAGATGACACTCTGCTGCAGGGCTCTAGCACCCTGAAGATATTCGTAGTTGTCTATGATAAGGCCACCTATATAGCCACTCGTGTCACATGCTTCCAGTAAGATTAGGCTCCTGCGTAAGGTAAATGCTATCGTTGGTGAAAAATACGTAGTCCATAGAAGTTGTTTT
Organism: Parhyale hawaiensis; assembly: GCA_001587735.2. NCBI lineage: Eukaryota > Metazoa > Arthropoda > Malacostraca > Amphipoda > Hyalidae > Parhyale > Parhyale hawaiensis. The sequence continues at coordinate 5,454,949 of LQNS02276622.1, forward strand.
GCTTACTTGCTGCCTGTGATGAAGTATTGCTCACCGGTCTGGGCTCCCGCTGCTGCCAGTGACTTGCATCTGCTAGACTGACTTGTTAGCTCAGCCAGCAGGCTGTGAGCTGAGAGTGATCTTGTGATTCTGTCCCATAGGCGAGAAGTAGCGGTACTCTGCAGGTTTTGTAAGGTGTACAACAATGAGAGACGTTGGTGGTGCTCTGTCCCTGCCCTAAAGGTCATTGGGAGATCTACACGTGCTGCGGTTGATGCGCACTCCTTCGCTTTGGAGACTGTTAGCTGCCAGATTCATCAATTCTCTCGGCTTTTTCTGCCCTGACTCATTTCAGTTTCGAGTTCATTGCCGTCATCAGCTTTTGGTCGTGTCGGCCTATAGGCGTTTAATTCAGCTAATAATGGCTTTCTATTGGATATTCCTTGGCCACGTTTCGTGCTTCTTGGTGTTGCATAAATTATAGGGCTTCATTTGCGCTATACTTCCTGTCCTTGGTGGCGCGAACGTGAAGTTCTAATAATAATAATCATAACCGTGCCGGTGACTCTACTGCAGTGACTGTTGTACTCCCCCCTGTTTGATTTTCGGTTACATAAATATTTAGATAATGCCGATGCCACTCGCTAGTCAAAAGAACGAGTATCGTCATCTTTTCGTACGAATGTTTTGATGTGTCTAGCACACGCTTGCGACGAATTTTGAGTTATAAATCCCTCCAGATATAATGATATACCCGAAAGTTAACTAACGTCACTTGCGGAGTAACAAGTGAACATTTTTACGCCATTTCTTGGCAATGTCAAAGCTGTGTTTACAAGAGTTCCGACGAAAAAATGACAATACCCGTTCTTTTGACTAGCGTGTGTCATCGCCATTAGATGAGTGTCGCATTTACCGTTTCGGCAGAGCGGCATAATTAAAATAGTTTTTTCACGTCCTGGAAAAATTAACAATGATAATAGCTATCAGCGTTTGAATTGTGAATAACTACCATAAAAAATGTTTCGTGCCTTAGCCATATCCAAGATACGATTGAAGTGGAATTAAATAAGAGATATTGCTGATGTCATGGATAGTGGATAGACAAAAACTGACGAATGAATTCATAAATACACCAATAAATTCGCGTTACGTAATTTCCAGCTTCAATTTTGTTACAGCCCGCGGAGTGACCACGAGGATGTATAGTTTTCAGTGTCTGTGCGTGTGTCAGTCCATCATGACTTGATGGGTAGCGTGTTTTATTTAGTCACGTGCACAGACATCCGTTGCAGTGAACCTTGATCCCTGTCTTCACTTGGTGGATCGCGGGCTTAGGAGTCCCGACGCATCGAGAGAGTTGGCACAAGTTCCTTCTTCCTTGCTAATTCGTTCTTTGCCTTCACTTGTGTATTTCCATTTCAGCTGTTGACATGGGAAGAGTGTGTCGTTTAGGATCTGCCACTCTTTCCGTGCAGCTCTTTATTCTTTTCAGATAATAAGAATAATCGCACTACACAAGTCTTCGTTGCAGTCATTGATAGTTTCTTTCTTGTGCAGGAACGCTGAGAATGAGACGGCGACTGCAGTATTTTTGAAGTAGCACATTTCAGACGTACGTAGCAGACCAAGATATTAACATCGACCAAAATTTAATGCTAAATGTCCCCAAGGGACAATGAAAACCTCCGTTAAAAAAATTCCGCTGTGACGAAGTACAACATTGAAATGAAAAAACATCATATCACTTTTGTCACACTAAGTGTATCATGGACTCACGCAATAGAGTAAGAAACTATCTGTAAAAACGTGCAGGAAAATCAACTGCAGCAAGTTCTTCCTTGCCGCACTTAGACGGCGGGTCGTCAGCAGCAAAACTTTAGATTGACGATGCTGAGGTCTTCAGACAATTTTTAGGGCGCAAGAGAACAAAGTCGTAAAAAAGCCCAGGATGGCATCGTAACTCGCTACGGAGGCCGTGTTACTCGAATATCTGATGACTATAGCTGCCAACCAGCGGGAATAGTGGCGACAGAGCAAGATAATGTTGTAATAAAGTGGCTACGTCCATTAAAGCAGCTCTCTGCATGCCAGCTAACCAGAGGAATACAGAAGTTAAAGCATAATGAAGCCGCGGTAAAAAACTTATCTGCTAAATATGCAGCGAAACAGGAAGCATCACGTTGGAATGCAAACATCTTCGAAAATTATAACACATCGTTGCCAGCTGCACCAGTTTTACTAATATCTACACATTCAACATTCACAGCTACGATGGTAGGTGCAACATATGGGAAAGAGCGTGTGTTTCTTTAAGAGCGAAATTAAATTCAACTGCTTGTATCTTTCACTATGCCGGAGTCAGTCTAAAAATGAGTGAAAAAAATCTATATTACCGTAATGGAAATTATGCCCGAGCGAAGGAGTAATTCAGATAATAATCCTGATCAAATATTCAGCAGCGTCCGCAGTCTCTGGCTGGATACAGAATAATTTGAAATCAATAAGCAGTACCCGCCTTGTGGCCCTAAGTCTGCTGCAGACAGCTGCTCCTCCATCCCGCGTGCCAAGATAAATTTTGTTCGGAACTCGCAACGATGTTACTGGAACATCAGTGTATATTTTAACCGCTTTGTTGGGTGGGGCATATCCAAATGTTATTACCATTGAAATCTTTCCTTGTACCTATATGGCAAGCCCAGACGCCATTGCTAATGAACACTACATATGGTGCACCGAGACACCACCGCCAATGAACCCTTTCGTTGTATAGGGAATACGCAGACTCTACTGCTACAAAGCAGAGGCTGACGCTACCCATGACAGCAAAGTCGTGCTAGCACCCCTCCCCCCCCCCTCTCGAAGAAGATCTATTCCTGTGGCTTTGCCCCCAATGGTCTTAACTCATCTGTTGTAAAAGCCATTCTTTCACATATAATAATCTATAGATATTATACTAAAACTAGTGGACCTGTGCGTGAAAAAAAGTACGCAATGATCAATACGTTTGTTTAACATAGGACGGTGTGGTAGGACTCTGAAGGGTCGGAGCAGAGATCTTGGACCTGCGGGGGTGGCTCCTGTGTCGCAAAGATGCGTTTTCTCTTCCAATGGTAGCACGTCTTTGTTCTTGAGACTGTAGTAGTCTCGGTCTTCTTTTACGTGCCCTATCCAATGTCTTTCTTTCACGTGCATCTTCCATTGTGAGAGACAGAAGTAAAATCTTGTCTTGAGTAAAAAAAAAACACTGCAATAAACCTGAAAGCAACTCCAGTCAGCTTATATGCAATGTTAGCGTATCGTAGACATTATAATGCCTTTCAAGCTGCTTGATTAAAGTGCTGAAATCTTGGCCTGTGTTTCTTAAGAAGCGGGCAGGAAGTAAATACATACACGAAGCGTTTTATTATAGTAGGATTTTGTGAACTCTACGTGCTTGTTTGTTTATTTATTTATTCAGATACCTGCTTGTTTGCACACAGTTTATGTTATTATACATAGGGCAAAATAAACTGCGCACAAAATTTGGAGGAACCTGCCGGCAAGCCATCCATCAGGCGTCAGGAAGGGACAGACACTTAGGGAGCGTCGTAAATGGGATCCCGATTGCTTTATACGTCGAGTGCACTAAAGGATTGAAATTCTGAAATTTTAATCTTGTGGTCAGTACCAGTAGCTAAGACGATTGAAGAATGGCATCAGTCTACTAGTTTTAAATCTGAAGAATATCAACATTCGCTATAGGATAGAAAAAATTGAGCTCTAGGAAGATTTAATGTCATTATAACAATGGGGTGAGGATCATGGGTAGAGCGCCTGAGCTCCGCTACATAAACGTGTACGTAAAACGTAAAGGTGATGCTAAAAATATATATATTTACTATTACTTAAAGACACAGTGTTGAATATTCCCTTTAGAAGCAAAGACGATGGTGATCGAGACCCACTGAGTCATGCGCCGTCTAGTCAAACAATTTAATAAACACCGTCGTTTGTTCATATGCATATTTATTTGTGTCTTTCATGTCACGCTCTTAACGAAATAGGTAGTCCAAAAAGTAGGCCTGGTTGCAAATTTTGAAATTAAGTTTCGTTTTCATGGAGATCGATGACCAGGTTCAAGAAGATGGTGAAAGTAGGATCCTTATATCTTTATCTCAATGCACTTCCTTCATGATACACTTTTTGAAATCAAAACAATAAATACATTTCCAGCTTCTCTTAGTGCTGCCATGGAGTTTGATTTGATAATTTTCTCCATAAATCAAAAGATATGTTTGCTCTCAGTTCGTGATGAATAAATTCAGTAGATGATCAATGAAGCACAAGCAACGCGATGATTTTGCACGGGGCACTAAACACAGTTATTTCTTCTGGCTTGCTGTCATTCTTTGGCGCAGCAGTTTTCGCTTCGACAACCTATCCTTCTGTAGCTAGGGGACGATAGTACTGCTTAGTAGAAATGAATGAGAGAGAGCACTCATCTCTTATGATAAATTTACTTGGCAGTTATAGCGTATCCTCAAGAAGTGTATTAGTACCGATTGTATGTTAAAGGATGGCAGGTCTTCACAAATTCCTCGCTGTCATTTTTGACAGCGCGGGTACTCTTGTATACTTATAATACTCTGTTAACCTTGTTTGCTTGTATGTCACCGTGCCCACAATATTCGCAATTGTACATATGGAATAAACTGAGAGGAGCTCGGAGATTTCAGAATACTATCGCTTCAGTATGTTATTTCAGTTCAACATTAATATAGCTCCATGACCACTACATCCTGGATAGGGCTCAGTAATACTTTTATTTCTGAAAATTATTCATCTCTTTGTATTTTGGTTATTAAAAAATCCTGATTTAACCTAATCTAAGTCCACAAATCGACCAGAAGAAAATGGAATAATAAGGATAGGTTTTGGTGACCCAATGGGTCAAAGGCAACCTAGTCATATATTAGAATTCTGCTTGTTCCTTCCTACGTTTTCCTTTCCTTAGTTCCTAAGTTTGTGCCTTAGTGCGACCTTTACGCTCTCAGTATTAGATAAGAGAAAACTAGGGTATTTTGGATACCATCTCGGCAAGAAAAAACTGGAGTCAAGTATTCATTTTTATGCTATATCTACTTGCAGGTCATCTGTGCAAGATTGGCTTCCTGATTTTGAAATTATTTCACACTTCGCATCACAATGCTTTTTATGCATTATGCGGGTCTAAAATATCATAGAAGAGCAATGCTTTGTTCTAGTGAATTTCCGTACTTTACAGCAGTATCCTGACTATGCTCATATAATCTAAACAAAACCTTGCCGACTAAGTCATAAATTTTTCTGCAAAAATATGAAAGGAATGCCTGGCTACGTTTATTTATTAGTTTTTAGCTGCCCACTTACAATGAAGCTAAGAAATGAGACGGCTATATCGAGGTAAAGTATGAAGGAAAATAGTAAGAAAGCTAAAATCCGCAGCGCTTAATAACTAGAGCCGTTTATCAATAAATTGTTCAGGTATGCATTAGCATTTACTGTCTATTTAATGCTACATAAACAAAAAATGTGACTACCGAGGAATTTCAGTAGATCTTGCAATCAAATGGGTGAAAAAAATGATTAAGAGAGAAGAGAAGCGCAGTCAGGTGAGATAATACAGTTGAAAATTGACGTGTGTAGAAGGTACGGTAGGTGCATTAGGTTAGTTGAGAAGCGTTAGGTTAGATGAAGAACGAATGATTAGATGATGAACGTGACGTTAGATGAGGGGCGTTAAGTTAGATATAGTTGTGTTAGATTCGAGCGTGAGCTGTGAGTGTTAGATTAGATGAGGAGCGTCAGGTTAGACGAGGAGCATTGAGATTCGCAACTTGCGTTAAGTTAGACGATATGTGTTACAGTAGACGTTCATAGTAGGGCTAAACAGGATTAAGTGACGGCAGTTAACTTAGACAAGGTAAGTTACGTTGAAGAGCTGCTCATCATCAAGCTTAGGCAAACTGTAATAAGGTAAGTACGTCTGGTATATTTTATAAAGTATAGACATCAATCAACCGTGGAATTTCCCCGAGTCATGCTAATAATTATATAATTTGGTGTAATCTGCCTGGCCGCAAGTTACAGGCGCCGTTTTATCGGTAATTACAGGGACGTTTAAATCAACAGGGTAAGGATCTTGGGTATTTTTTTACCTGATAATGGCCCAGGTGCGTCTGGGAGCAAGATATTTTAAACTATAAAATTAAAACCTCCTATTACAGGGCCACGCCCAGCTCTGCCAAAGAGCCTATCGTTATTTTCAGCGTTGGTAGCTACCAGTAACGAATACATGACACACTAGCAACACATGATTTTACACTCTACTGTCGCTAACAGCATTCTTAGCCGCCTCAGCAGTTGTAATCGTAAAACAGGTTCTGGGGGCGACAAAGCAGCCTGTGTGGGTGGTGGATGATGAAAGGTGTACATGTACACGGCTACTGAATGCTTAGTGTTTGTTAACGCCAGCAAAATATGGAAGTCCTGAAGTGAATGATGTGGACAAATGGAATATATTGTTAACATGTAAAGCAGAACAGCTCCGTCTCCCGTGACTTTCAACCCATTAACTGGGAATGCAGGAATATCCGTTCCCGAAATGGTATTCAAGATACGCATGCAGTAGTTAATGGGTTAACATGTTAGTGGTATGAGAGTCACTTTGTTGCTGATGGCAGTTAACTCAGCTAAAGAAAAACCAAAATTTATTCAAAATTTGAGGTGTAGATGAGAACATGATATGCAGGTGCACTTCTTTATACATACTAGAAGGAAAGTTCAGAAGTTGCAGCAGTACTTAATTATGCTGTCAGAAGAAGGATTAAATCCTAAGTTGCAGAAATGTTTGTGCCGCTTTTGTACTTCAATTTTTACAAGCCAAGAGTGAAATTAGCCTCACTTGCCAAGTAGACCTATTTTTGTCTATCTCGTTCTAGTTTTCATCCAGAACTTTGAACGCTTTTTCAATGTGTATTTTACTTTTGAGTTTTTCGAACAGAAGGCGCGAAAAAAACAGGGCCTGGAAAATGATTTTCGAGCAGAGATATGAGTCGGGTATATCCAGCACACCATCATTCCGTACCAGTTGTTTGTGAGCTCATAGAAATACTTTTCAAAACGATAGCCTCTATATGAAATTTTTATATCGCGTCCATATTTAAAAAAAACTGTAAAAACATGAAATTACAACTTTTTTAGCTACAGTACCAACTGTTTTGATGCAATAACTTCATTTTCTTTATTTAGAGATGCATGGCAATAGTGTGCCTCCTGTGAGTCTCTCAATTATATCCTACAGTAGCTGGGAATCAACTAAGTAAACACAAGTGGGCTCTTGTAATCAATCTCAGTATTCGTTGACTCTCAATCTTCGGCTGGGGACGCCAGGTGCAATTACACACGAGTTCAGATGTGTCTATACTTGAGTAAAAGCTCTGCTGGGTGGCGATCTATCGTCAGAATAGTACGTAGATTACAGTGACAGTCTAAAGCGACTGCTAGACAAGAATGAACGCTCTTGCCAGCTCGGCTAGCACTTTTATTGACTCTCGGCGGAAGTCAAGGGGCTGTGCTTGCAGCACGTAACATGTGTTGGCGGCACAATAGGCTTAACCTGTAGCGCGTCTGAAGAAATCGGAATGAATTGGTCATTCTTACACTTTATCTGCCTCTTATGCCGGGATCACGCCGTTCATTCGCACGAACAACGTGGTGAGAGGATGTGTAGCTCACATGTCGTTTGTGCTACCGTATCTACGCTACCAAGTTGTAATGTACTTTAGGGTAACGAGCGCGCGGCCCACCCAAGCCCTCCGTTGTTGGCTTGATTGCATTTGTGACCTCAGCATAAGGACGGAACTCTTCATCATTTGAAAGATCCTTAATTTATATTGCATCTACATATGTCGAAATTAAATAGACGTTACTTCCTACACAGCACTTATTTCTTTGGTTCATAATTCTGCATCAGACGTTAAAATAATTGCCACAAACGGGTTACCTGTAACCATGATCATGACACAGATGGTATTGCCTAAATATGGAAGTGTAAATAAGTTTCCCACGCCCTTACAGGTAAAATTTCAGTAAAAAACACATAGGAGCAGCGGACCTGACTTATTAGCTCATGCTGCAGGTAAAACTGCTGTGAGTTTGGACAACTACAGCACACGCATAAACTGCATGTATGATATGGCAGGAGTATACGATAATTTTCCTTGAAAATGTCATGTCTCTACAAACTACACATTCTACTTTGTAACTGTTTGATAACGGAAAAACAATAATCAGACGAACCAGTTATCATTCACAGCTAATATAACTATGCAGTTAAATAGCAGGAAAGTAACAGCATATCGAGAAAAATAATCAATAAACTAAGGTGGTTACAGTTCTATGGACTCCCCAGAATACTGTTGGTAACATTTTCTATGTACCTTTCGATGTTGAGAGCGAAGCATTCATTGTCTATGATCAGGACCTCATTTTGGAAAATTGCCTCATGTTTGCAAATCGTAGACTTCTTTTGGGAAAACTTCAGCGCTTGCCTTCAAACGAATACTGGATAATTGATAAGGCATGGAATCAGTGGGCACCAAGGTTATGAATTATACTTGCGATTGTAATACTTTGATCGCCAAATAAATCAGAAAAGGGAGCAGATTAGCCGAGCGTGGGTGTGCGGTGTACTTGGGTAGGCACAGAGTTTCAGGCGACACTGACAGTCCGTCAGACCAACATTGCTCTTCCTAACTTAAAGGAAGCAAGTACAAAAGTACTGCCGACAGCGCAGAAAACCCCAGTTTTCTTATATGTGTGCATATATGGAGATATTCAACAGGACATTCGGGACTTCTTTCTTTTCTTGTCTACCGTGCTTCCTGTTCATACTAATACTGATGATTACTTAATCTCTAGTTCTCTCTTACTCTCTATTTTTTGTATAATCGATGGTCTTTCCTGTAACAATGTACACCCCATAGAATACAAACATAATATTTTTTTTCAAGTTCAACACCCGGTAGATAATAGGGCAGCTTGTAATATATCTCTGTGCTGAACACAATTTTCTACCTCAGCCAATCAGGTTAGATTTCTTTTCTGCTGGTTCTTACTTATAAAATACAATAACACTTCACAACCCAACGTTATTGTGAGAACGGTGACGGAAACACAGAATCGAAAGACGCTGCAAAAGTGCCTAAGCATGGGTAAAAGTTAAATAATGACATTGGATGCTTAATAAGGTCTCTAAAGAGATTCAGTACGTACCATGAAGTCTGGATGGGAAATATCAGGTATGCTGTAGCTACTGTAATGCTGTCGGTAGCATGCGGAACCAGTCTCTGACATCGTATACCCTCTGTACACTAAGAAAATTTCATTTTCTCTTCAATACAAAAGACTGGACTAAATACTTGTTAGTATTTTTCAAGCGTTAAATAATTGCAGTAGTGAAAGAGCTAATATGTTTACACGGTAAAGTTAATTTTGTGAAGACAGAAGCGCGGCAGTGTTCGTTGGTTCCCTACACCGCTCATATTCATGACACGCAATTGTAAGGTACTGAGGCGCCTGCGATTCGTTTGTTACGAACGATATAATCTAACCCGACCAGTATTAACTTGTCTGGAACTTATATCCTGAGCGTTTCATCCATAAATTGAGTTCAAATTTCTGGCTGTCTCATACGTAATCGATCTTCGAAAACGTTTGAAAAATTTATCTAAAAAGGCGACTCTGTAAGTCAGAACTGAAGTATCAGATACATGGGAGATAATCGCCATGTACGGACTGTTGTGGTAGCAGGGGACGATTAGAGCGCCCCAGGCGTTAGCCGGCATGTGGTTCGAGTAACGTTCATCTGGGGCGAGTTGTCTCAACGGCAAAGGAAGAAAGCGTCAGGGGACAATTTTGTACGATATTACCGAACCGCTGCAACAGTTAAAAGTATCTGCAACAGATTATTCAACATGCATCCTACTGCAACATATACGGCTGAAATATCGTGCAACGGCGTTAAGGTAGTAAAAATTATTCAATGTGCAGAGCCAATGAGGTTTTACAGCAATAGACTGTAATTAAAGACTACTTTGTATATTGCCACTATATAGTAACTTTCATAAATTTACTACTCATTTATGTACTGTATGCATCTGTTTATGAATGTATTTTGTGCTGTACCTAGAACAAAGATTTGCAATTAAATTTCTGTTGAAGTTTCTTCAACTTTATCTTGCAAAAGCTGAACGTTAGAGGTCAAAATTCCGGAGTTGAAATTGAAAACAATTGCCGAGCTGAACTCATACAATGTAGAGCAAGCAAGGTGGTCCGACTACTGGCCCGCGGGCCACAAATTGCCGCTGCTTGATATTCTGTGTCCCGCTACCACTTGTATTACAAATTTATTTTGTAGACGAAAAGCCCAGAGTTCCGTACATGAGATAGTATAGTTACTGCTGTCATTCAGTGCTTATTTAAGACAGAATGATATTCAACACTTTTCTCCATGCCGTGACCTCTTGGCAGGTGACATAAAGTCCTTTTTTTATGCTGTATGTTAACGCCATACGCTGCTGTTAGGAACATCGCAATGTAACACTAAAATAGGTTCGTGAACGCAACAAACTGTAATCGATTTTTATCAGCAGTGTCATTTGTTCTTAGTTCACCACAGCACACGGTCATGCGTAGATTCCCAAATGATTCGAAACACTATTACTACTACACTACTACTACGAAGTTCAGGAGATTGTTACGTCGCAGTTTTAAGAATAAATTCGTTCGTCTTTCCTGCGTATTCTGTTGATTTCTACCTCGAAGTATGTCGAACATTTCCAAAGGCGTCGGCCTTATACTTTATCCATAAAATTGATATGATCTCTACGATTAAAAGCAGATATACAGACTCTGAGAAACGGAAGTCCTGTCTTCTGTTATTTAACAATCCAATGGCAGCTGATGTGGAGGCACTGTCACCAAAAGTTGTGCGAACTGCAGTCTGCCCAGCAGCACAGTTGCACGCAAACAATGTGAAAATCAGAAAAGAACCTGGAAGTAGGCTTGCAAGATTAAATTCCTCAAATTAAAAGTACATACACATATAAATGCGCGTTATCAACCATGAATCAAGTAAAATGTAAAACTAGAAATCAAGTGGGAAATGAAACACGGAATGTCTGCTTACGACTTGCTGCTGCGAAAATCGAAATTGATATGAAGGTCATAGTAAAAGGCAAGCAGCAGCATCAAAGCTGTAGGTAAGAACTACCACCACTTTTGTATTTCTGAAGAGCGTTTGTGTTTTTTACTCTTTTTTTTTTTTTTGTGCGCAGGCCCTGTGGGGAAACTGTGTGCTGTGTAGCATCTTAATATCATATGTTTTTCATTTAGTTGTACAAAGGTGTCAATTCTTGAAAATAAATTACATTCGTTCTTATCTATTTATGTATCTTGCCCTTCGTGAAAATGTTCACACTCGAAGTGGCCCGAGATGTCGAAGAAGTTAGACCACCCTTTCGTGATGTACTTGAGCTACAGTTGAATCAAGGTGGTGCTTATTGCTCAGAGATTCTACGTATGTACCGCTTCTGTAAAATTGGTTCCAGCCATAACGGAACATTGGCCATGAGCATAAACGTTCAAGAAGTGCTGCCCGAAACGCAACACTTGCTGTCTTGGGTCGTTTATAATTTTTGACCGCCAGAAGCAATGTAAAGTTTAACTATTATGCTCGATATACAAGCTCGTATAGAGCTTGCTGGACTGGTGTCGTTCAGACAACTTCACTGGCAGAAAACAGGATCTCGTGCTCCCCTACATGTGGCACTCAGCGCCATCATGCGTGACTGTGTCCGCAGCACACCAGCAAAATTCCCAGTTTACTGAGCATTAATTCATTTCAAATCTGAAGTGATTTCCGCAACTTTGTTTACAGCTCTTGCTATGGCAACGGACTGCGGCCAGCATATTTCGTAAGCCATTTAGCAAACACAGTTGTACTTAGATGGGCACACTGCACCATTCGGACGATCTGTAGCACGGACGGGCAGCAGAAGACTGGCGTGTGGACTTGCCTCAAGGCTAAAAGGCGACTTAAGTAACGCATTCTCGCGGGTGTGAATAAGTTCTATTGGGAATTTATTAAGGCATTTAGTTATGTTGAAATCAAAGTAACAAGTTGACAATTTCAGGCAAGTAATGGGAACTGTAAATTTAGAATGAAAGTACGAATTGTAGATTTGGTTCCATGTGTTAAACCTACAGGGCCCAGCGAACAGTAAGAGTTTCTGCTTCGCGGCGCTTCGGCCCTCAAATTAGGGAGAACTGGGAGCGAATAGGTCATAAAATATCATGTGAGCTGGGAGGGGCGCTGGGAGCAGCGAGTGAGCTAGGAGCTTCGTGTAAGCTAAGAGTCACGTGTGAGCTGGGAGAGGCACCTGATCTGAGAGCGGCGCGTGAGCTGGGAGAGGCGCATAAGCTAGGAACCACTCGTGAACTGGGAGCGGCGCATGAGCTAGGAACCACTCGTTATCTGAGAGCGGCGCGTGAGCTGGGAGAGGCGCATAAGCTAGGAACCACTGGTGATCTGAGAGCGGCGCGTGAGCTGGGAGAGGCGCATAAGCTAGGAACCACTCGTGATCTGAGAGTGGCGCGTGAGCTGGGAAAGGCGCATAAGCTAGGAACCACTCGTGAACTGGGAGCGGCGCATGAGCTAGGAGCCGGCGTGAGCTAGGAGCCGCGCGTAAGCTGGGAACCGCGCGTGAGCTAGGAGCCGAGCGTGAGCTAGGAGCCGGGCGTGAGCTGGGAGAGGCGCATGAGCTAGGAGCCGGCGTGAGCTGGGAGCCGCGCGTGAGCTGGGAGCCGCGCGTGAGCTAGGAGCCGCGCATGAGCTGGGAGCGGCGCGTGAGCTAAGAGCCGGCGTGAGCTAAGAGCCGCGCGTGAGCTGGGAGCCGCGCGTGAGCTGGGAGCCGCGCGTAAACTGGGAGCGGTGCAAACTGAGCTCACACAAATTGAGAACTTCTAGTTGTATGTTTCACAAACGTCGCTTCAAGCAATGCTACCCGTATACGAAAACCGTATCTATTATTTTCCCTTTAGAGCTGCTCCCTAGCTCCCTCACACAGTTCATACTTACGGTAACAACTATGTGTGTGTGACACTTCACTGTGGTGGAAATAGCAGCGAAATATGATGTTTTCTCTTACCTTATCCAACGTTCTTCGGTTTTAGTAATATTCTCACCCTACAGCATATACGTGAGTTAGAGATGCTGCAATTTTAAATTATGTGGAGGTGGTGACTCAGTTTATTCGTGCTTACATATAAACTTGGAAACTTCAAGATGAATAATTTGGTTCAGGTTATGAACTTTGAGTGAGGCAAGCACTTGAACAGCTGTTCACATAGACTTGCTAAATATCGTTCACAAATATCATGC
>LQNS02276622.1:5468802-5489634 GCA_001587735.2 Parhyale hawaiensis
TATAAACTTGGAAACTTCAAGATGAATAATTTGGTTCAGGTTATGAACTTTGAGTGAGGCAAGCACTTGAACAGCTGTTCACATAGACTTGCTAAATATCGTTCACAAATATCATGCTATTTTTCGAAACAATTTAAACTTCAGTGTGTGGGGAAACTAACCACCATAACCAGTTTGCCCGAAGCCTGTTCCTGACAGCTGCTTACCATTTGTATAATAAAACACAATAATTAATTTGCTGTGTGCTATCTTTCACCATCTCTAACTACTTCAACTGAGCACCGTTTTTACGTACAAGGCCTCGTGACTGCAATGATGGCCTCATATATTCACATTTGAAAATACCCAATAAAAACAAGTTTGTTTTACACTAAAAACTATTTTTTTACAATTGCAGCGTTCTGTTTCCGTTTGCAAAGGTCAGTACGAGCAGCGCCTGTTTGTTTCAGAGACACAAAGGCTCGTGCTGCTATCAAAGCAATCGACTTTCCCTGCACCTAAGGAACAATTTTGTTCGATGTTATCGAGACTGTAAACAAGATTGCGTGAGCTGGTCCATTACTTCCAAGTCGCGTTGAATTTTCTCGTTTGCTTCGGAAGCAAGTAACGTTCGTAGCGGAACTGAACGAGTGCACTGAAAGTACTATAAGCAGCGTGCGAAATAAATAAGGTGGAAAATAAGGCGGCAGTCACGCCTCGCCCGATGAGAGGGCTCTGATTATGTCGTCGAGAGGGAGACGGTCAGACCACACTCCAGCGCTTCTGAGAGTGCAAGCGACAGGGTCGGTAACTTCCCACTTCCACTGCTGAAGGGCAACTGACTTGGCATGGAACACAGACCAGAACTGGCAGGCGGAGGCTCTCAGAGGCCATGGTGTACAAAAAGAGGACTTGGGAATTATGCATGACTTTGTTAAGCGATACAATGCTTTTCAGGCTCACTAAGAAGATGCCTCAAAGGAACGACCTAATTTCATATTTCATGATGCAAAGCATCATCAGTTATCTCTGGAAAGTTTTGTAATCATCGCGTGTAGTAGCTTTTTTCAATATTTTGTACCCACTGGCAAAATTCTGATCCTGACGGTGTTGTATTGAAACTCTTAAATGTTGCTTTCTTCAAAGCTTGCGCTATATCAGCCCCGTGAGTTTCTATTGGAGTGTGAGGTTAATACTTGCAGGGCTTAGCTACAGCTGTTTATTATCAAATTAATACATTAAGTGTTAAACGCCATCAAACGCTTCTCATATGAGGAATCCTTTACAACTTAATGGAACTTAGGCTTGGCTGATGCAGTGCTTCTGAAAGTCTACGGTTGAAAGTTTATTTGTGCCAGCGGTTCAGGGTGGCCCGGTCTTTACTGCCGCAATGGAAATTATAATACAGAAGGTTGGAGCTGAAAATGAACCATAATTTGAGGTCCCGGTAAGTAAAGTTTTCCCTTTAAAATCAAAAGTTAGAAATAAAATATCAGATATATAAATCAGACTACAAACATTTTAATCGGAACTAGTAGAAGTATTGCGTTTAATCTCTAGCTGTTGTAAATAAACGTAAGTTGCTTTAATTTGACGCAGTTAATTACATAAAAATTTATCCTATCTGTATGGACATTCATATTATATTACTGTTCGAATTGTAAGTCAAATGTAAAGAAACTAGTTTATACAATTTGTCAGCCAGAATAGTATCCCTATGAGCATAATGAAGAAAAATGAGTTTTAGTAATGTAAATTTTATCAGTCTCATGACACTAGTATCATAAAATCAATCACAACTTACTTTCGATCTCTCCATTATAGTAAAAATTGCTTTAGCTTAACAATGTGTGGATGCTAATAAAATCTAATTTTTTTTCCACAATTTACTGCACGACAGCTGATATATGAAGACTTCAGTGAAATCTTAAGACCGTCTGGAGCAGCTATGTCTTCCATAGTATTAAGTAAGCATTGCTGCCAACATAGTTATGAGTTATGGTGATAATGGCTGTTGATGACAAATTATACCATAAAAATATGATTATAACGATAAGCCACTTTAATGAAATATTATTTGCAATATCCGTAGAGTTCGAAAATCTCAATTGTTGGCCAGAGCCACTGAAGTCTCTCACGCCTCTGTAGACCATACAGAGCTATGTGCGCTCATTGAAGAGGCTCTGTCGAAACATCTCTCGCTATTAGAAATGAAGCACGTAGAAGCATAAACGGCGAATTTATCCATTGCGTAATAATACTACCCACTGTGAACCCATCGCTTAATGCAACTTACTAGTGCAGTCAAGCACCTTTTCTACGAGGACCGTAACAGACAGTTCTCATACTAATCATATAACCTCTGTTAACTCTTCGGTTCACCAAATCAAATAACTTCCCCGAAAACAGTATGATTTCTAGGTCTAAAATATCCAATCATTTGTGTGGTATTCATTTAATTGAAATGATTTTTTGGATCTCGCTACAAAATGCATTCGGCAAAATTATAGGTAGGGCTAAGTCAACTGATTAGTCCGATTATAAAAAAAAAATATTTTGACTGCGTTATGCAACTTTCCTAAGTCACCGCTTTGGAAACAGCGTGTAGGCAGTGAACATACCATACGTTGTTCGTTCTAATCTCTATTTTACACGCTCTACACAGCCATCCCTCCATGTCGGCAACTGTTCGGTACCACATTCATCATCTTTGATGTTGTGCTGTACCACGATCTGTGCTTGGCTGTCTGGTACAGCCGCCGCTTAAGCCTATTTTAACACGGCAGCAACACGGTCAAATCAGCTATCCATGAATAGAAGCTTCGGTGGCAATTTCGTAGCGATTTCAGCGAACTGGCTGCTGTGCTTGGACTGGCTTGTGCGTTTCATAAAGATCTGACAATAAATTTGTTAATAAGCTGTGGAGAGATAGACAAGCCGCTGCAAAAACACTGCCGCCTTGGCTGAGGTAATAACACAGAACGATGGCAGTTGATGCAGGCACCAATGTAGGGCAGCTCCTGAGCGCTGTCCCAGCTCCAACGCACTAATTACTGCTCCAGGCAGCACGGCACAGAGAGTGCAGCACCCTGCCGCCGGTATATGCTGCAGCACCAGAACCTCATGAATAATCGCTGCTTATCCCATGGCAACCGAGAAGTTTGATTGACGTAGTTGAATTACCTTCAGTAGCGGCCGATGCATGTAAGTCGCTCAAGTTAATTGCCAGTAAAATTGAGCATGGTGCTGTTGAGTAGCGTGAGTGCTGTGCGGTAGCTATCGATTAAGTTGGCGTAAAACAGTGTATGCAACTACTGCGAGTACTACAAATTATTTCCTCATGTAACAACTACTCCGTGTAGGGAATCAAAGGAGCAACTTCATCTTCACAGGCTTTGAGTATAACGGCCAGATCTGCTCACAGATATCGCTATATCTCTCTTCTTGTATTATTGACACTTGGCTTTATGTACCTTTAATAGCTAAACATTATCAGGAATACATATAGTTGGTAATAAAAGTAGCAGCGTGTGTAGGCTAAAGCGTGTCGGTAATACGTAGGTGATCAGCTGCTACATGAGAGAGCAACATAACGTCACTAAATGTTGCCGTCACTCAAATCATAAATGAGCATGTTAGCACTCAGTCGATGTGGGAGTTGCTAGAGTAGCAGTGGTGCGTTGTGAGTTGTTACATAGTATAGGACGAAACCCATCGTAGCTCAGAGAGCGTTAGTAGCACCAGTGTAACTTAATGAGGAAAAGGTTATATATAGGGCTTGTGTACAAAGTTCATTCAATGACATACTCTGCCATATGATAGGGAGCTTGCCAGGCTCCCTGCGGCCACAGTCTGATGTGCGAGAGTTCAGCAGTTCCAGACTTTTTCGAGTTGGCGCCCTATAGGATTTCATGTAACTTCCCACCGCCCCTCTCCGCCGATGTATTCACTTTTGAATTTGTCATAAATGTGCTACTAGCAATTGTGTATATTCTACCATTTCGCTCCTATCGCCCAGTTTCTCCTCACCGCCAGTTAACAGTTTCTAGTGTGCACTTCCCAGTCTATCAATGAACTTCAATCCTCCTTCGGGAGGTGTAGGGACGTCGCATGCAGTCCCAGGACCTTTTTATTGCGTGTTCTTGGCCCTAAGGTGAAAATCGTAGATTTATGAAAAATCGCAAGACTTCAAATATTAAAAACAGCCCGTATTTCTTGGTCCTGACTCTGAGACAATCAGAGTATTCTGAACAAATATTAGACCTGCGCTATTAGACCTTGGTACATTCATTAATTTGCGGAATATGTCATTATAAGCAGAGCGTAAGCGCTGAATAGATTTCTTTTTGAAGTAACCCCAAAGTGAGTTACAGTACAGGGGGTGACAATAGGGCCGGAATAATTATTGACCTTTCAATTCTTCAGAGCAGTGACTGAATGTTCTAATTAACGTGTTACCAGCTCTATGGAGCTTCCGCGTTTCTTTCTGTATATCCTCATTATCAGGAAAATTATCAGTGATTTTATGACCCAGGTAAGAGAAGCTGCCGACGTACTTAAGCTCTACACCAATTAGAACAGAATGTTTATAACCGGGAAGGCTACTTCTCCCAGGCCTAATATACATTCAAACTGTTATATTCAATACAAAGATTATACGTTTCGCCCTCGCAGATTGCGAGCAGCTTTTTTGTAGTCCTGTAGCATGAGGAGAGGCAAGCTTCATGTCGTCAGCATAACTGGCCTTTAATGCTTTGTTGTTAATATGACAGCCTACTCCAGCTGCATTTAATTTTGTATGGATACAGTCAATGAAGATATTGAACAGAACGGGAGAGAGTAGGCCTCCTTGTCGTATACCATTAGTCATACAAAACTCTGATGATGCTTTCGCCCCATTTTGCATAACATTTCTCGGTTTGAAACCAATATTTTAACATTTTTAAAATGTAGTGTGGTATTTGTTTCTCCAGCATACACTTAAACAGAGAGTAATGATACACTCTATCAAATGCTGCCTTAGCGTCTAGAAAACACAGATACATGGGAGGGCAATTGCCGGTGAAATGAGTAATAACTTATTTTAGGGCAAAGTCAGCCATTTCTGTAACGTGTTGTGATTTTAAGCCAAATTGGTTATCTGCAGCATTCATATATATTGCCATCCGTCTCTCAAGAACCAGTTCTACTAACTTTGAAAGAGACGTGGCTACGGCTATAGGGCGGTAGTTACTCTTGTCTGACACACGCTTTTTCTTACTCTTTACAATTGGCGATATTATGACCTGCATTCGATTGTCTGGGAGGAAAGATAGAGTAAGGCAGCATGAAAGAAAGGCATTAAGTAAGGTTATAAGCTTCGGAGGGCTGTATTTGTATTCTTCGGCGGGAACGTTGTCCGCACCTGTTGCTGTATTACTTTTAAGTAGCTTTAATGCCTCACGGAGAGAATCCTTATCCTTATTATTGAATGCACGTCTTTCTCTGTAAATGTTGGAATCCAAACAATGAAGATAGTTGCAGAATCTCTTGGCGCTCACATAGAGCTTGATTTTCACACTCTTCATGCACCAAAATATATTAAATCTCAGTTCACAAAAGCAAATTCAGCACATCACCAACGAACCACAAGAGAAGAGATTTTTCAGAGCGCAGTAGAAACAGCGATTATTTTTTTCGACTTACTGTACTTTCTTCTTCTGACGAAGCACCTTATCGATTGAGCGAAATAATTTTGAACTGCTATAGTTGTATCATTGTGTATACAAGATACTCAGCAGAAACTTAATCTATTCAGTGCTGCTTGACTACATGCTAACAAAAATTAATTTTTAGATGAATTTTTTTCATTATTTAATTTTAGTTAGTTATGTGTTAGATGGCATTCAGCTGAGCAGTCTCATCTCTTATGATAAGTCGACCGCCGTTGTGCATTCTTAATGAGCATATTAGTAACGAAGGTATAATTTGAGAATCATCTTCACATATTCTTCGTCGCCAGTTTTATGGGCACGTGTACTTTAGTATATTATATAGCAACCTGTACTAGTTTTTCCGCCAGTGAAGCTATATGATTTGAATAAAACAGCAAGATCCTTTTATTGATGAATATGATATTAATGAATACTAGCTGGATCCATGAATAGAAATGTTTATTTGAAGTGTACTACCTAAGAGATAGTTGTCGTCCTTGGGGATAGTTGTCTTCCTAGTGGAGAGTGGGTGTAGTTGTCATCCTCGGGGTAGTTGCCCTCTTAGGGAGTAGTTGTCCTCCCAAGGTTGGGTTGGGATTATTGTCCTCCTGGGGGGCTGGGGGGAGACCAGTCGTGCACCTGGGGATGGTTGTCCTCCTACAAAGGTAGTTGTCCTCCTAGGGGGTAGTTGTTCACCTAACCTAAAGAGCTGTCGTCTTAGGAGGGTAAGAGTAAGTCGATAGAGCGTAGTTACGGGTGTTGCATGTTAAAAAGTAGAACTGTTAACTAACCGTGGAATGTTCACGGGTCCTGCTAGTATCATATTAATTGATTTTTAGCAGCAGAAAGCTCTCTCGCAAAAGGAAGAAATCAAGTTGGAGAAAATTGTGCCTGAAACGAAATCTGCAAGGTCTTAGCCAGTCTGCTGTAAGCTGACGAATATCTTACCCTAATTATTGTACAATGTACAGTACAGTATTTACTCGCTGCCACGCACTGTACAACGGTAGCATTTTTAGCTCCAGACGCAAGGAAAAGCTCGTCGAATTTGCATGACTCGATTCCCAGCAGAATATAGAAATACTGGAATCAATAAGACTGCGCATCTATTAACTTGCAAAGAGTGGCGATCTTTTTCTGCCTGACAGTTAGACAAGCAGCCAGCAGGAACTCCATCAACAAGTCGGTCGTTAGTATACATATTTAATTTAAGTACTACAGAGGGAAATCCCATATGATACTGATTTATGCTCATTTAGTTGATGATAATCATGGCAGGACACATAACCAATGCAAATCTACATAACTTAACGTCATGTTGGCGACTGAATCGTAGCGTAGCCCGAACCATACCTCAGTGTCCAAAAACTATCGCCTTTCCCCATCAGTGCAGAAGGAAGTATTGGGGCGGCAACACTCGAGTTCGTAAAAGTCAGTGGGCGACCAAAAATACGAGTTACTTTGCGCTTCCGTTTCCAATCAATTTACGGCCACGAGCAACAAGCAACCAGCAGAATTTTAGGGCAACTCTAAAGTAAACAGACCAAGAGCCTCTCTGAGAGCTGCAGCTGAGGCAATAAAGGGATTTGGAGGGAGGTCATTGTACGACGCGGGCCAGCCTTTCTGGGATTCATTCTGCACCGAGGGGATCAATGCGCGCAATCTTCTGGCTTTGGTTTTTGAAAAATTTCCCCCTTCTCTGAAGTTCCGTTGAGTTTTTGCTGCTGAACTTTAAACATTATTCGGCGAGGTGCGGTGAATGTTGCGAAAGATTGGAGCTTTATTGCCGGAGAATGTGCGGGACATGCATGGCCTAAGCGTAGAATATTTCTGTCCACGACCTCTATCTTCTGTGCTGGAGTTATACAAGATTGATAAGTAAGCCATTGTTGCCAATGCTAGCTTTCATTAACAACAATTGTTGCTTACTGAATAATAATTCTTCAACTGTTCCGAAATAATTGCTCTACAGCTAAAAAAGTTTTATTCTGTTCTGCATTAGCAGTTAAGTCTCAGGCAAATTATTTGCTGTTTACATTAACAGGTTAGTGCGTGTCACTACGTAGTTCAGCCGTGGCCACTACTAACCTGTTGATGCAAACAGTAAATAATATGGCTGAGATCGACTGCTAATGCAGAATGAAAATTTTGGCTGTGGAACAACGAATTTGGAACTAAGGGAGTACATAAAATAAGAATGAATGGAAAAGCGCATACCTCCGTAAAACAAGGCAGTATTAACGAAAAATTCAAACTGGTCCTGAAAACAGGATTTCTTTTTTATCATTACTATGAATTGGAAATTTCTCCCACTGGACTTAAGTAACAGGTCATGAATTTTTTTCTTTTTAAATATCCGTCGGTAACATATTGAGTTAGCTATGTTCTGATGAGCATAAGACAAATATATATTGTTAAACACACAAACGGACCAACAGATCATCTCCAAAATTTGATAATTTGTGCCTTTTAACATTTCTAGCAGTACCTGCAAACTTCATGAAGAGGCGTTCACAACTTTTGGGTTATATTACATTACTGACAAACATAAAAAAAAGCAGGAACACAAACAAACAGGCTGACAAATCACCACAAAAATTAGTCTGTTGTTTTTCGTCCTGTTGCCAATAATTCCTGCAGATTTCTAGAAGATCGGCTGGTAACTGTTTGAGTTATATTATTAAAAAATCTAGCCGACATCCAAGTGAATTAATGGTTAAACAGATCTTCGCCAAAAGTTAATCATTTGTTACAGATAACATACCTAACATTCCCTATAAATTTCAGAAAGTTCGATCCCTAACCTTTTGAGATGCGGAGGCATTAAGAAGCTTATTGGGATCTCACATGAATGCTGTACCAATTTTATTAGAGCTCACAGCACCCAAAGGCTTCATAAAAGAAGTACGTTCTTACGATTTATAGCCAACAGGATCATTGCTCAATCTACAGATATTTATATGCATAATTGATGCACGCAATTAAGAATTTGATCACACGGCAAGCGTCCTAACAACAGATTCAAACTACTGCTAATTTAAATACAGCTAATTTGACTAGCGGCACACGAGGAAACATAACATGAAATACAATATTACAAGTTAGTGTTCCCGACGGAAAAGGCAAAGAAGTCCAGGGCGTTGGGATGAAAAACAAAAATTTTCGGCGAACTTTGCCCTTTGGCGTATCGCGGTTTCCTCGGTCGCATTTCAGAGGTGGGATCGATGACCGCAACAGCAGGGAACATAAGAAAACAACTTGCCCTCCCCTCGACTAACTGCCCTCCGATTCAGCCGTGGAAACGTAAAACACTTGGTTTTGTGAGGCTGCTGGGCTGGACGGTTCTACATAAAAGTGAACGTGTTTCTAGAGGGTGCGGCGAGGGTAAAGTGTTTGACAGGTAAGAGCTTATAGAACAACCCTATGTTTTCACTGATATCAGTCTTCTTAAATCTTAAGCAATGAGTGTTTACTTCGACACAAGATGACCCACGAAAATGCGAAATCTGCTTTCTGAATTATAACCTTTCAACTCTTTATTAATTTCGATAACACAAAACTCTCGAAAAAGCTTTAGTGATTGTAGTAGCAAGAGTAATATTAACAGTATCGTATGAGTAGTTGTATGTAGTACTAGCGGTATTATTTTACTTTCACTTACACACGATTTTCATGATTTTTATTGTGCTCAGTATCTAAATTGGGTCAATTTAAAACAATTTATATTAATAACATTTTCGTCACAAATCCTTAGTTTTCGAGATATTTGACTATGAAGTTCCCATTGTTTTCCTATGGGAGAAAATTACACAGTGGAAATAACATCGGTATGCTAGGTATTCTTCAATATTTTAATCGAGTTAATTGAAGAGAATTTACAGGAATATACTTTTTGTCACAAATTCCTATTTATCGAGCTTTAGCGCACTTTCTGTAACACTTATTATATTACATATAATTTTAGTTCATAACACTACACGTGGTTCCCGCTTCTATTAGCGTGTGGCATCGGGAAAATACGTGTTCCTGCAGTGCATAAAACGTGTGCCGGGAGTTGCGTTATAGCTCGACAAGCACGCATCTGCGACGGAGGTTTTATTTTAAGGTTTACTTTCTGTTAGGTTACGTTAGGTTAGGTTTGGTTAGGTTAGGTTGGATTAGGTTGGGTTCTTTTATATTTTTATTGGATCGTTACCGAGCCTGTAGTAACACCCGCTATTTTCTCCCATAGGAAAACAATGGGAACTTCAAAGTCTAATATCTCAAAAACTAAGCATTTGGGATGGAAACGTTATACATGTAAATTGTCTTAAATTGACCCAATTAACATGCTGGAAGCAACAAAGCCCAAGAAAACATGATTGTTAAAGTAAAAATTTACCGTACTAGCAAGATGCGATTACTAGCCCTCCAGTCGCCAAGTCTGTATCGCGCGAGATGTCCATAGAGCATTAATTAATGTTAGCTATAGATACTGCTATTTGTTGTGTGCATTTAACCAACATGAAGAAAAGTGAAGTAGTTACGAAATGTTTGGGCAGAGAAATATGTAGTATATCAGCCGAACTCGTATGAATTATTCGAGACGGGAATGAATATCGGAATTTTCTTATTCTACCTATTTACAAGAGCGGATGAATAACTAGCGATGCCTTTTACAATCAACACTGTACTCTAACATGGATGAAATTCATAAAACACAGATAAAACGGGCAGGGAAATTACAAGAGAAAATAACTGCAGAATTTGGAATAAATTATATAAGCTCATGCATTAAATGCAAGTAATATAAATATAAGCATCAACTTGTGTTAATGTAAGTAGGTTTATATATTCGTATCTTTCGCGTCACGCTCAGATAGAATTAGGTAAGAGAGCACTTGAATAGCTTCAATGACGTACCTACAACGGACTATTTGACAGAGACGTCGCAGTCTGCCTCTAAAGCAACTGCAAAAAATTCAAGCAACTATAGTCTGACCAGTCTATGAAGGCAGTTTAGGCGGGGCATAAGAGATTGCGCACGTGTCATATTTTGTACTTAGATATAATTGATCTTTTTTACATTTTGCTTTTCCAATAAATACAGAGTTATCTTGGACTGTTTTGGAAATTACAGTTGTAATTAAGCATTGAATAATGGCAATAAACTTCTTGAATATGATAAAATATAGTAATATTTCGGAAACGTGGCATAGCAGTATATGCTGCTATGCCAAATGTACCGAACTTCCTATTGGTGATTTAGGTTACCTTATTTTTGGATGAAAATGCGTCATAGAAACTTCTTCAGCTTCTCGCTCACGCGTTTTACACAGTCAAGTGAAGGAGCTCATATACAACGCTAATTTCTAGTTTTTGGAGGTAAAGCGAATCAGGGCCCCTTACTGGATCTTGAAAAGGCATCTGCTGAACTGCAAAGGCAACGAAAGTCGGCATCAGAACAGTTCATTGAATTTGTTCGCAAGCAAAGGGAGCTGCAGAGCCAATTTTCTTATCTCCTGCAAGGAACAGACCTGCCACAGTCACCAATTTGGGTAATTTTGATCTTAAAGTCCTGCGAATAACTGTGCTCTCTTTCTATGAGAGAAAAGATATTCCAACCTGCGAATTGATCCTGTGTGGGAACACCTTCGTGCATGGGATCCACAATTTTCTTGGCATACTTCATGCCTCTTCCTTTTTCTCCCCAGAACAGCTTTTTTTTTTTTTTTTCTTATGCTTAGCAGGGAGGCTTAAGGTTTGTAATATATAAGCCTCCATTACCGCCCCAAATGAAGCTATATTTCTGTAGCTGTTGCCACATGACTATATTGAATACTTTTTAAAAACATTTTTCCTCTAAATCCCTTTAGACTTTGAATTTCTAACATAACTGTATACCTCATTAAAGTTCACCAGGCTGCATCCTTGTTTATCCATGCAGATTGGTATTTAATACTCAAGAACATTTCACAATAATTCGCGCTGATTAGTTTCCGCCAATATATTCTTCGGTAGTGCTTGGCTCTAGACGCAGGTACTGGGCGGGGCTATAAGAAATGCCAGTAGAATTGGCAACGTCGTAGAGAAATTTGACCACGCCCAAACCGCCATCATAGACTGGTCAGACTATAGATCGAATAACTGCTCTAAGCCAGCACTTCTTCATAGTGAACATTTGGAAAGACTCCCCTCCGACTTTGTCGGTGCAGAGACAGTAAACGCTTTCAAAAATCACTTTAACAAACACTGGCAGCAGAACCCCCCCCCCCCCCCCCCCNTAAAAAAAAAAAATTCTAGAGGCCAACTTATTCCATTATCTTTCATGCCTTAGCTAACTGGAGGTGCTTGGGGTCAAAATTTCACTTTTTTTTTTTTTTGCTGAAAAGTGATCCCTAGGGTGGGGTCTATCACACCACCAAATATTTTGACCCTGGGGGCACGGTAATCCCCCCCCCCCCCAAACGGGGGAGATAAAGGGGGTGGATGGGGGTGAAAATTTCACTTTTTCTTTTTTGATGAAAAGTGATCCTTGGGATGAGGTCTATCACAATATCAAATATTTTCACCCTGGGAGCACAGGAAACCCCCTCCCCCCCAAAAAAAGGGGTGGTAGAGGGGGCGGGTGGGGTCAAAATTCCATTTTCTCTATTTATTGATGAAAAGTGATATTGATCCCTATTGGCACAGGGACTCTCCAACAGGGTTGCGGGAGTAGATGAGGGTGCGTGGGAGTCAAATTTCCACTTCTGTCAATTGCTGAATAATGATCCCTAGAGTGGGAGCTATCACACCATCAAATATTCTTATGCTGGGGGCATAGGATTATGGAGCCCCCCCCCCCCCCTCCCCCACAGAAGGAGATAAAGGGGAAGGCGCAGATTGCAAGTCATAATTATGTGTCATAGCAACATACTAAAAGATATTATTGATAGTAAGTATATATTAGCAACATTTTTAGTGGTCGAAACTTTGATTGCCATTTTCTCAGGATTTCATTTTTTTGGTATATGTATATCTTCAAAACAATAGAACTCCATCAGTTTTCATACTAGAGAGATCTTTATATATGAATCAAAAGCTGAAAACATGAAGAGGAGATGTTCAAGTCTTTATTTTTGGTTTTCAGCTTAATTTTTTTTTGTAATATGGATCTGAACTAATAAAATTCCAGTGAAAAACAGCAAAAAATGCCTGTTTTTTTTTTTTTTTGTTTTTTTGCTTCGATCCTTTCTGAAAAAAATTCTAGATCAAACTTAGAAAAAAGGGAGTCAAACATTTCTTCCTTATGCTTTAAGCTTTCAATTCATATGTAAAAGATCTCTCTAGCATGAAAACTGATGGAGTTCTATTCATTTGAAGGATGTATGTGAAAAAAAAAGAAAATATGTCTTTTTTCATTAAAATGTCAAATATCTCCCAAACTAATATGAATTTTGAAAAAAAAATGACTTGAGAAGTCGATTTCTGACGGCATTTTATACCTACTGTGCAAGTTTCAGAGTGATTGCTTGATAAAACCCAAACCCCCCCATCGCTCCCCTTAACGTTTCATTATCACCGTCGGTCTGCTGCAGCTCATCGTGTTTGTTTGATCCCTCCTTGCACAGTTTTTTTTCTTCCTCCCTTAGGTACCTATGCTTTTGGCATAACAGCAATAGCTCATCGAGGGCCAGAGCGTGAGTCCCTGCTGTTCTCTGGGTATGTGTCTGTTGGACCGTCTCTATATCTTATTGAATTAAGTAAGTAGTCGTACAAAGCTGCAGCTCATAGTTTGAGTGATGATACTCTGCCCACTATAAAGCAATTATTTCTCTACGTGCCACTGACAGGAAGAAGAATTACTGTGCTCATCTTGTTTCAATATTTAAGTTGTCAGTTGCAGCGCGCTCTTAATAAGCAAGTTGGCAATAAAGAATGATAAGTGAAGAAAAACCTTTACAAATTTTTGGTCTTCATATTTGACGGCCGGGTACGCTAGTTGTGCACATTAATTGCCAAGACACATTTTGCCGGCTGTACTGTTACAGTGGATCTCTTCAAACAGAGACTCCCAAAACATGGAAAACTCCTGAGAGGATGACCCTGAATCGGAGAAACTCATAATCGTACACTGCACCACAGGTGGTGAGTTGTAGAAGGGGCTGAAGCCGTACTGACTGACCGGCAGAAAGGTGCAATAAAACTTAACTGGAAGTTTATTTAACAGTGTGTACAACTTCGCGAGTTCCTATGGTGTAGGCTAAAGAAAATGTTTTGCAAATGTGGGAAACAAACATACAGCAGAACTTGTCATCTCGATAGTGAGATGTTTCCCACAACTAAGAAGGTCTAGCTGACGGTCATCCTAAACACCGAAATCGACCGAAATCCACCGAAATCGGCCAAAATCTACTGAAATCCACCTAAAATAAATTTATTTTTCACATTCCCACGCTAAATGAGGACTGTTGCTGATAGGGTTGATAATAAATAAAAAAAAACAATAACAAAAATCACTTATTTTCTTTATTGATTTTTATTTATTTTATTTTTATATTTTACTAGTGTGAAATTTTACATTAATTCTCCATAGTTCTTCTCCAGTGTGCTAAAGATAAAACTTATAAAACAAGTGTTTTCCTCATTTCCCAATGCTTAAAATTTTTACCACACTGTGAAAGATCAGAAACTAAGGCAACTGCAAAAAATCAAGTAGCTACAAAATCTAGAGTAGTAAATGGTGGAGTGACAATAAGCTATAAGCTATGCAGTGCTTGAGAAAAAATGGTGAAATAACTTTAAGCTTGAAGATAACTCGGTAAAATCTACATGCAGGTAGGTAAACGATTTTTGACAGTTGTCTAACCAAATTTTTCCAAGAGTGGGGAACAAGTTCAAGTTGCTTTATTGCGTAAAAAATGCAAAAAGAAAGTAAACCGAAGTAAACAAATTCATAGCATCTCACTGTACAGCTGTGAAGATAACACTACTAATGACTAATGATACATAATTAAAACTTTTATATATGTAGATCTAACTAGGTGTTTTCCAAACTGAAGCTATTAGTAACACAGTCTGCGGATGGCAGGGGCGTAAGCATAAGGGGTGGTACGTGCATTTGTTCATGGAATTGGCACGAAATTTGATGCGCATTACATAGTAGCTACAGAGTTGAGTAACTATGTAGTAGATATCTATTGTGTTACCTTCTCTCATAAGGCAACCGAGCTTAGAACCGAATTTTAAATCTTTTGATATGGTCTCTGTTGATGATATTTTTATTCAATTTTTTTTCCATGGCCGCGCATGTGACGCTTTGAATCACATGTGTCATCACGAAACTTAACCAAGTCTGCAAGTAACCGAATTCACGTCGTATGAAAATGTAATTTGAGAAAAATTAGAAACTACAAATAAATGCTCAAAAATGTGAGTAGAATGCATTCTCATTGAATGAAGTGAAACTTAGAAGTGAATATGTTCACTCTGAAATGTTTTAGGCGATTATCACATGGATCTATAGTGCCTCAGTAAGAAAGAAAAAAATATTCGCTGCCAGCAACCATCGACGATTCAAAGAGCTTTTCATTACCACGCTCGCATAACCCCCGCTCGTTTGGCTGCTCGCTCGAACTGGGCCCCGCTCGAAAGGTCCAGGTAGGGACCCTTACCAACATTAATCTGCCTGGTAAAACTTCAATTAAAACCTTAACATATCAGTTTCAACTTATAGGTGTGAACACACCTCTTAGATGTGTGAATCTGTTGGGGTGGGGGTTATTATTTATTTGGATCATAGCTTATGCTCTGCCGTTGCTAAGCAGCTTCCCTTTTGTTTCCGAGTCGGTAGGTTTCGGAGCCGAAATCGGCAAAAAACCAAAGCGCGACCCGAGTTCGGTAGATATCGGCCGATTTCGGTCGATTTCGGTGTATAGGGCGACCCTCTAACTGAGCACAATTTGAGAGTTACACTGTATTTCTAATTACATTAGCCCCTACTGGACAAATCGACACCGTTACAACGTTGTTGGGAATTTTAAGCATATCATTGGGCTCGTTTGAATTTTTAAAACACTACATATTACTACTTTAATACCACGAAAATGGAAGATTTGCATGAGGCACTATTGGTAGCAAGGTATAACTCAAGTATCACGGTGACTGTCCAGAAACGAGCTTCACAATTTGCAGTTTGTCTAAGAAAAAAAACTTCGGAGCTGAATTCAGTTAATGGAGCAGTGCTGGAAAGGCCTCTGTCACTCTCCAAATAGGACTGCGGCGAACATGTCAGTCTGAGGGCTCTGTTTTTTTTTTTTTTTTTTTTTTTGTGAAAGTCCATAGACTTCCAGGGCAAAGTTGTGTCTAGGTGCTTTGCTCGAGCCGTGTGAATAATCCAACCAATACTTGCGCAGCTTTTCACAGAAAAGACATTACAGCGTCAAAAGGAAAGTAAAACACTACACACCCACTACAGTTTGCTACACGAAGAAAACATAGGAGTGAAATCTTGTTACGATATGTGAAATATTAAGGAATCTGGATATAAATCAATACAATAAAACTGGAGCACATACCTTCGCCAATCAAGGCACTATAGCTCAAAATCCAAATTGGCTCTGAAACCAGGATTTCCTTTTTATTATTAGCAAAAATTTGATCGTCTGTGTATCTTGTTATTAATAGTAGCTTCCGTAGTTTTTTTTTTTTAATCCGCCCGTAGCGTTTTAAGTTTTGTTCTAACAAACACTAAGACAAACTTAGAGTCAAAAACAAAAACGGACCGACCAATTATAACAAAAATGTGGCCATTTATGCCTTTAAACACTTTCAACAACTTCTGCAAATTTCATGAAAATCCGTCCATAACTTTTTGAGTTATATTCTGACAATTATAAAAAATTAACACAGGTACAAAGAGACAATCGGACTGACAGATCATAACAAAAATTTGATCAGCTGTTCTTCGGAGCACCCCTAACACATACTGGAATTTCATGAAAATCCGTTCGTAACTACATGTTTGAGTTATGTTACCAATAGCAAGCAGGAAGAAAAACAAACAAACGGTTGGATGGATCTTCACCAAAAGTTAATCATCTATTCCTTTTAACATACCTAACATTTTCAGTAAACTTAACAGAGATCCGTCCATAACTTTTTGAGTTGTCTTTTTGACAGACTGATAACAAACAAATATATACACAAAAAAGATCACCTCCAATTGGAGGTGGTACAACTATGTCATCAATTAAACCTTTAGCACTCATGAAAGTAGCTGTAAGGCGGCCATATTGTTTTACTCGACCTGTTACGCATGCAGAACTCCACGACACGCTCCATTAATCGATACACGCTCGAAAATATAATGACCCGTTTTCCATTGTTAATTGGCATTCACCTTTAAAACATAAATGCTAAATATAATTTTTAGAGCAGTAATTTGTAGAGCTAATGTCCAGTAATATATCTTAAGAGAATTACCTGTCATCAAAGGCCAGCCAGTGTGGAGCTGGTCTCTTATTAGGTAAGAAATTAAGGAAGAGCAACACTTTGCATTGCGTGCCGCTGCCACTAATATGTCAGAGTGCCTCGCCATCGCGTGAACGTGAGAAGCGGAGTGGCCACCAGCATTCGATTTCTTGCCTGACCCTGTGTGTATAGTGTGCATTCAGGTGCGTGTCTATGTAGGTGTGGTGTGTACTATCAAAGTGTTTATTTAGGTGGATATATGAGTGTGTGCGTGTATGAGTTTCAATGAATGTGGTGCTCCAGAACTCGGTACTATAATATTATGCACGAACGAAAGAGATTTGACAACTGCCATATGTTGTTTGGGATCAAGTGTAGATTTGTTCCGCTCTCAATTGTAAAATGCCATAAAGCATTAAAGAGTTCCAATATATTCAGCAGATTTCCGAATACCGGGTACGTACACAACTGAGGTAAATTTCTGTTAGTGTAAGATAAAAAATGTATAATCTGATGCCGGTGAACAATATGTGGACGCATTCTTTGATTTATCAGACTACAGTTCCGTACGACTTAGGGCATGCTTGATGGGGCGCCAAAAATTGCCCCCTAGAGGCTTGGCTTATTGGAAACTTCAGAGAGAAGCGTTGGACTGGTANAATCTGATGCCGGTGAACAATGTGGACGCATTCTTTGATTTATCAGACTACAGTTCCGTACGACTTAGGGCATGCTTGATGGGGCGCCAAAAATTGCCCCCTAGAGGCTTGGCTTATTGGAAACTTCAGAGAGAAGCGTTAGACTGGTAATTTTGAAACATGTTGCAGGTGTTGGAAGCAACGCAGTTACGTCGCGCCAGCTGAGAACTTCATTTATGTTGCAACACTGAGTTCCTGAAAGTTTCAGGGGTAACTGATTAAGAGTCAATGACTGACCATTCGGCGGGTCGAAGCCAGCTCACCTGCCTAAAGTTTCAAACAAGTCAAGCCTCAAAGGCTTAATTCAGGCACCCAATCGAACATGCCTCAAGTTACTCAAGTGAGATGAGTCTGGCGATCGAATGTCCATAGCTACATGAATATATCGAGCGAAGGTTTTTAACTTTACTGATTGTAAGAACCCAACACTTCCAGCGCCATCAGATATTGTGCGTTTTTTTATCTCTCGATATGACTGGAACGTTCATAAACTGCGAATGTTCTAACAATTTGGCATCTTCAATACAGTCTCACATCGTGCTACTATTTCCTTGCAGTAATGTGCACTAGGGTGACCTCTCCTTTCAGAGCTCACTACGTTACAAAATATCGGGCTGCACTTTTCAGTTTATTTCCATGCAAATGTATGGCGTCAGTCCTGCCTCTCTGCAGGTTCTGCCTTCTCAGTTCTTCTCTAAAATAAATTAACCATAGAGCAGGTTAGGGGGTCAAATTCAGTATACTGGTGCCGAGTTCTAAATAGAAGCTTACAACCCTGTCCACTGCGTGCATTGGCTACACGCCAAAGGAGTAAGAGTGGAAATGGCTTAGCTAACGTAAGATTTAAAACTCTACTGCAACTGAGCTGAATGTTCAACACCACCGGTTTGTGCGCTCAGCTCATCACTAACAATAAACGTCGCTGCATGATGGCCCCTTTCTGCGATTCTTATCCAGAAATCATCAGTGATTTGTATGAGATGCGTTCAATATATGATGAAATACCTCACTATTTAATTAGGAACTTAATGCTCTTATCTCATGAGAAAAGTTACCGAAAATCCCAATCCCTCCACTAACATGCATACCTGAAAGACACAAGGACGTTGAGTTCCGTGAAGACCCAGTGGGTGTACCTCTGGGTGAGCGCAAGCTGTTGCCGTAAGCCTAAGGATCTCAAAACCAGAGAGTTGCTGTGTAAAGACTGGTTCACACGTTAGTCTTTTGAATGTGATTTCACCGTTATTCAATCGTCCGAATGTGTAACGGAGTACTCATAAGTACAGAGCTGTGTGTCAGGCAAGTCCCGTCCCATAATGTGAGCCATCAGGTCAGGTACAGTCGGCCTCAGCCAACGTTGGTAGCAACGTTTTAGATATATTCATATTTACTGAGCAATACATTTCATAAAAGTTGCATCTGTATATTCATTCTGTTTCCATGACGCAGGGAAGCATTCGGACCATTTGCTGAAAGATCTCCGTAAGTAAACTTGTGACTGGAATTCGTTACTGTGTTTGGCCTAGTGGGTCTGCAGGCGTTTACTCAACTGTTATGTTTGTGGTCGACCGTCTTTGGGTTAATCAATGTTTCATTTGGATTTCCTTACCAGGCCATGGAGGCCGGGGCTCGTAGTTTTCAATAATAATAAAACTAATCGAGTAGCTGCAGTACCGACGTTGTCTGAGGAAGCTATTGGGCGCCACCGTTTGTTGGTCAATGGATGACAGTAGAGCAGGACCTCGCATGAAATAACCAGCCAGCAGCTAGCCGTGTACACTACAAAGTATAGTTCTTCGTTCAACATTATGATACAAATCCAGTAACCAAGAGTTGTGGTGTTTGTAGACCTGTTCGGCGTAGTTAACTTGATCGTTGGGTGAGAGATCTACGCCAAATTGGAAGTGTAAAAACCATCCCTGAGGGCTACTGGTACTTGCCTGGTATGTGCTGTTGATACTAACACAAAGCCGCGAACTATAACCTTCGTTTTCGAACGACACAATGGTGAAAACTGGAATTTAAAGTTTTCTTCTGCGCTGTTATAATCGACTCTTGCGGCTTCGCTTACCTCACAAACTGTCGTGGAACTACAGCAGTGCAAGCAACCTAACACTGCTAGTATATATTTCGATTGCCCAGCTATGGCATTTGCAGTCGATCTAAAGACAACTGTACGGTTGTCAAGTCAGAAGTAAAGCACTTTGGTTCGTGCCTTGCCTGTAGAATTGGTCTGGATGTCCATGATACCTTTCTGCCCTCGTTTCTGAGTGCACTCGATTTTTTCAAGTATTTGACACCACAAAAGATAAAAGGATATAGATAAATAATTTAGGGCCCGAATATACTCCCCTGTCATCCACTTGTTGTTCAACGGATGAATTTTCTTCTATCTTATACTTCAGATCGAAAAGGAAAGACCAATCAAACAAGCAACGCCAACCAACAAACATACTGTATTGTTATTATTAAGTCACACCAGACTGGCGACGTAGGAACGGAGAAACTCCATGAGGTTAACAAACCCCCACGCAACCAACCCAGCGGGTGAAGAAAGCAAAAGAATGAAAAAAAGAAGATCCTAGATCACAGAATAGCTCCGTGTACAGATCGTTTAAAGCTGCAAATACCCGCACCAGCAAAGACAGAATTATCAAGACCATTCCAAACATCAACACGATGGAAAAAACGAACGGGAATACTGGCCCGTACGGTATCGTAACGGTTCCAAGGCAAACTCATGAAGAGCATCCGTACGCCGAGTATACCTCACCCGAACAAATGGATCCGGAAGAAATTCAGACAGTGGATGACTGGGGCAGTTATAGATTTTATACAAAAACAGACCCCACCAACTCTGCGACAATGCGCCAGATCACACGGCGCAACACCACCCAGCATGAACGCACAGCGACGAGCCACTTTGTCAAGCAAACACAGATGGCAATCGGCAGCAGAACCCCAGACTACAGAGCAGTACTCCAGAAGAGGGAGGACAAAGCAATTAAAGCAGCGACGTGTCAATTCTA
>LQNS02276622.1:5490131-5511047 GCA_001587735.2 Parhyale hawaiensis
ACCGCGAGAAATGAACCACCAATACCCATTAATCTCAGCTTATGGAGCAGCCCAAGGTGATTCACGCGATCAAAAGCAGCACTAAAGTCAAGCTGTACCAATCTTGCCTCATGACCCCCATCAAGAGCCAGCTGCAACACATGAGAAATGTGAAGCAGGGCATCACAGGTTCTCAAGCCCTTACGAAAACCATCCTGTGTTGGGGGAAGGACACCCTGCTTTTCAAGAAATCAACCCAATCTCGACGCAACCAACCTCTCATAAACTTTCGACAAAACAGCATAATCGAGATGGGTCTATAATAATCAGAGGTACGGGATGAAACCGAGCCCTTCAGAATAGGCATCACATGGGCAACACGCTAGCACTCCGGAAAAGAGCCCAGCCGCAACATTCGGCGGAATACGGAAGCAAGCGGGGCTGCGAGCACACCAGCCACCCTCCGAAGAAAGAAAGGAAACATACCCGATGGATCAGTTCCCCCATAGGGGTCCAAGTCAAGAAGAAGGAGGTGCACTTCAGAGGATCTGAAAGCAACACCGGAGAACCTCGGTTCGGGATCATATGCTAAGGGAATGCGCACCCGGTCCCGGCTCTGCTTCGAATCAAAATAGAGCAACAAAAGGTCCGCCTTGGCAGCGGGGTCCGTAATAAGATCACCACCAGTACCAATTAAAGGAGGCACAGAAGAGCTCACACCAAGCACAGCGCTCTTCAAGGTGGACCAGCAATTATGTGCGCTAACAGACGAGGCTAACAACTCCCTGGACCTCAAATCGTGCTCCCTCTCAGCTTCCTCATAAGTAGCACCAGCCCGACGCCGCTGTTCCCTGAAAAGCTGAAAGTCAACAGCAGACCGGCTAGTACGCCAACAAGCATATGCCTCCCGCTTCAACTGGTGCGCTCTCCTACAGGCATCATCAAACCAGGGCTCATCGCCTGTCCTAACCGTTACGAAGCGCGCACCATGTCAGAGAGAAGCCGATCCAAAGTAGACCCAGGATCAGTAGACTCTCTCACAACACCCCAAGGTAGCGCAAGGATGGCACCAGAGACGCATCCCAATTCATTCTGGACTTCAAAAATATTTCACTCCTAACAGTGACTCTGGAAACGCGCTGACAAACCTGCAGCGTCGCAGATAGGGCATATGATCCGAGGAACCAATGGGAGACACCACTGAGACTCCATCAGGATCCATCAGGATCCGTAGATATTTTCTCGTAATCCATTTTTTCCTGGATGGTGTCTCACTCCCTGTGGTGAATAACCTTGTAATCTTGGGTATCAGGCTTGATCCTAAGTTGACGTTGAGGCCCACATCCGTTCAGTTGCCTAACGAGCGACGCAGGATCTTCATCTGAGTTTGCTTGATAGAGTGGTCCGTCAATGCGCGTTGATGGGGAATGCTGTTGTTGGGCCTTGTTATCTGGCGTATTGTCGCAAGTTGGCCGGGTTTACTTTCTCTAAAAAAATAGACAATTACCGAAGTCATCCGATGGCAGTTTTTCGTACGGAGCCATTTACTAGAGAGCGGCGAACTCGGTGTACTCGTGCCTCTCATGAGTTTGTCTTGGAACAGGTACGACGTCATGCACGCCAGTATTCTCGTTCGTTTGTTCCATCCTGTGTGGATATTTGAAAAATTTTGATGGTTCTGCCTTTGTTGGCGCTGGCATTGGTAGCTTTAAACACTTTGGAAAAAGAGTGATTTTGTGATTTTTAAATCTTTCTGTTTTATTTTTCTCTTCTGTAATGGTTGACAACCTTATGGAGCTTTCCTCCGTTCTCACGTTGCCATTTTGGTAATAAAACAATAAGCTGTGCAGCTAGGGTGAGCTATTATAACTCATGTAAGTTTAAGTCTCGCGCATCATGACTATTGATGCACCTCGTCCAACTTACCGCACATCGCGCACTCTAACGAGCAGTATCGCGTGTTCACAACACCTCCGCTACTCCAAAGCAACTTGTCTACTCCATCGGCCCTCGTCTATCTTATAAAGCACCTTGTCTACAACAACACATCTTGTCAAGCCTACTCAACCACATCATCTCCACTTTAATGCAAATTGATAACAATAATGCACTTCGTCTGTAAAGAAGCCGATCTCCACGGCGAGAAAATCCCTTAGTGTTCTCTACTGGAACTAAATCTGGCAAAATATCAATTTCTATCGCTGGAATACAGCTCGCGCAAGTTCAGCCCTCGGTATGAATAAGTAGAGAGTGAAAACGAATTTCGCGCAAGTTGAACTCTCGTCTTCCCTATTTTATAAACTCTTACGCGTATTAAAAATATAATGATGACCTCCATCACAGGTGAATCAGAAAGAACACTTGAGCTAAATGGATAATAGTGATGGCGTGTTCGGAAGTTCAGCGAGCAGTGTTAGTTTCGCTATCTAGGATTTTGTTACGCTTTGTGATGCAACCAGATTACGTTTGAGGCGGCGGAATACTCGAGCTAACGGTATTTGAAGCGAAGTAGTTATTTCTCCAGGTATGGAAGGTATTTTTAGATCAATACTATAACAGTTTATAGGTATCCTAAAACGATATGACATATGCATTCTGCAGCGCACAGTGCCATCACACGCCAAATTAATCTACCTGAGTTGCCACAATAATATTACCACACTAATACCCCTTGTTTCATTGGAGTAAATTAAGTACCTTTCTTTCTGCCTAAGGGGCAATTTTCTGCTCAAAGCTATTACATCTGCTTGGCTTGATAGTGTTAAATCTAATGGGTGTGGCGGTACCATACTGCATGCACGTCCTACAGAACAAGCAATTATATAAATTCAAAATCATGTTCTTCTCCCAATAGGAAGGCCTTCATCAATTGAAACTACCACAGCATAAGATTAGCAAAGCAGGCCCAATTCATCACATAATGATAATAGTAAGGATTATGTGTCAAGTATAGAGGTCTCTTATTTTTTTAAATATAACGCTTTCTTTGCTACAAAGCAAGCTACAGCAGAATTTCAAGGGCATAGGACAAATATATGTTATTTGTATACAAGTGGTAGTTATTGGTAACATAGTCTCTATAGCGTAACTAATGAGAAGATACTAACAGACCACGCGTGGTCATACATAGAGTAGAAGATTTTGTTAAAAACTTGAACACTAAAAGAATTAACATAAGTACCAGACTACACAACTTACACTCTAAGTATGTATACATGCATTTGTATGTATGTATGTATGTATGTATGTATGTATGTATGTATGTATGTATGTATAATTTTTCCATATGGGGGGACAGGGGAATTCCCGAAACTGGAGACAGGCGATTCGATCGTCTTAATTGATTTCACGGGAACTCTCAATTTGGACCTGACCATGTTTATTTCTTCAAAGGTGGTTAAGCATTGCCTTTGGAGGACATTACATGAGTTTTATAAAATCAGACTGTTGAATGTACTACCAAGAGAGTTTGACGACACATTTTGTTCATTATTATATCCTAGTCCTTTATTTCAGTGCCCGCCATCACTACAATTCATTGCAGATGGCACTAACTACTGATGGCACTGAGTGAGTTTTGGAATATCTCAAGAGATCTTAAATTAGTGTTCTTCCAGTAGCTAATGCCGTCTATCTTGGCCAAATAAACTCTCGGGCTAAAGTCCTAACTAAGCCACACAACCACGATAACAGTTTCAGCAGGAGAGAAAACAGTTCATATGTCATACGCTCCTATGCTATACAGAACACCAATTACATACTTTATTTAAATTGCGGGAAAACATTCCAAACGTTTTCCATTGCTTATGAAGCAAGTGCTTTTCATTGCAAGAGAATAGTTTTGCGTGAAGAAACTATGACATTTTACAAAGAAGAGTGTCTCATCTAGAAAACTGCAGACTATTATGATGACTGGGTAAAAACAATTATTCTATAAGCTCTTATGTGTTGTATACCGAATAAAGATGCTCGTCATGATAGTTGAGTCAGAAGAGACAAAGGAACCTTATTTGGTAGCAGTTTTAATCTGACCGAAAATGTTGATCGCTAAGTAGATTTTGCAGCCTATGCTTTGAAAGCAACTCATCAACAATATAATAAACACCGTCGTTTGTTTATTTACTGAGATAGTTATCGATAATTATATGTTTATATATTGGTATGTTTCAAAGACCTGCTCCATCATCAGTTCTAAAAAATGTAAAGTTGGGCCAACACTTGCGAATATATTCATGTGCCAGTACAAAACTAATTGGCCATCTGATTGCCCAGCTGGATGATACATTTTTACTTTTTAGTCACCTCACACCGATCATGCCGAGTTATTCTTAAACTCTGTGAACAACAAACACAGCTGTATCAACTTTACTATAGAACGCGAGTCAGAAAATAGCCTACCATTTTTAGACTGTCTTGTGACGAAGTATGGCAATGAGTTCCACGCATCTCTATACTGTAGACCTTTCTTCACGGGTCTTGGCACTAGTTTTTTTCAGTTTCTCCGCCTTTCGATTTAAACTAAACAGTATGCAAACTTCACTATCTAGAGCATACCGTTTATCATCTACATTTGAAAAATTCACTCTGAGCTTAGCTTTTTATGTTCTTTCTTCCCGAACAATGGTTTTCCACTTAATTTGATCGATCCTCAAATCAAGAAATTTCTATCAAGAAAGTACCTACTCCCCTGATGCATCCCATAATCAGGATGGCTTACGCCTGTTTACTGCTCATTGCCATACTTCGTATACCCTGAGGAAAAATTAAGAATAGAGCTTGTGTCACTCTTTACTCAATATTTTAATACTGTTAAGCTATGTCCAATACTGGTTATTAATTACAAAATTTCAACATTTTTCCAGTACGAGGATGCTCTTCCCACATGGCTACAGTATTAAGCCAAGCAGATGTAATAGTATTAAGCAGAAAATAGCCCCTTGGGAGAAACAAAGATACTTAACTTACTTCAATGAAACAAGGGGTATTAGTGTGGTAGTATTTTTGTGGTAGCTCAGGCAGATTAATTTGGCGTGTGATGACACTGTGCGCTGCAGAATGCATATGTCATATCGTTTTATGATATAAACTGTAATAGTATAAATCTAAAAGCACCTCTCACCTGGAGAAATAAATACTTCACTTCAAATACCGTTAGCTCGAGTATTCCGCCGAGTCAAACGTAATCTGGTTTCGTCTCAAAGCATAACGAGGACCTAGGTAGCGAAACTAACACTGCTCGCTGAAGTTCCGAACATGCCAACACTATAATTCAATTAGCTCAAGTGTTCTTTCTGATTCAGCTGTTATGGAGCTGGTATGCTGAAGCTGGGTGGGGGCACCTGCCTGACCAGGAATGGGAGGGTGAGGGGGCTCGGGTCGTTGAACCTTGCGTTTCGGCGCCATTGTTCTTAGCGACCCCTGGTCCGCTGCAGCTCTACTTACTCCTCTGGAGCCAGTTGGCCTATATGTGCAGCACGAACTAGTGCATGTGGGTTACCAAGGGGAGGG
This sequence comes from Parhyale hawaiensis, assembly GCA_001587735.2. NCBI lineage: Eukaryota > Metazoa > Arthropoda > Malacostraca > Amphipoda > Hyalidae > Parhyale > Parhyale hawaiensis. The sequence continues at coordinate 5,495,619 of LQNS02276622.1, forward strand.
TACAGTCAAAGTTGATTTTATCTTTACCTTTACATCATTATATTTTTAATACGCGTAAGAGTTTATGAAATAGGGAATACAAGTACAGGCATTCCTCGTTTTGCGCGAGTTCAACTTGCGCAAAATTCATTTTCACACACTAATTATTGATACCGAGAGCTCAAGTTGCGCGAACTGTATTCCAGCCATAGAAATTGATATTCTGCCAGATTTAGTTCCAGTAGAGGACACTTGAAGATTTTCTCGCCGTAGAGATCGGCTACTTTACAGACGAAGTGCATTATTGTTATCAATGTGCATTAAAGTGGAGATGATGTGATTGAGCAGACTAGATGAGATGCGTTGTTGTAGACGAGGTGCTTTATAAGATAGACGGGAGCCGTTGGAGTAGACAAGCTTGCGTTGGAGTAGCGGAGGTGTTGGTGAACACGCGATACTGCTCGTTAGAGTGCGCGATGTGCGGTAAGTTGGACGAGGTGCATCAATAGTCATGATGCGCGAGACTTAAACTTACATGAGGTAAAACTCTACTAAGGCAAAAAGTCTTATGCTAAATAGGAGTCGACAAAAGTAAAATTTAACGTTTCGGGATAGACGATCCCATCATCAGAATAAACTATGATTCTATAACCTATGAAAAATAAAAAATTCTTTTATTTCAAAATCAGTGGAGGAGAATGGATGTTGTCGGGAGGAAGGCTGAAATGCAAATGAACAGAGCTGCGTGGAGCGGCCGGACGTCAGCACCTGCAGAGTCGGCAGAAGTGAAGCTATGTATGAACATTGTGCAGCGGTACAGCTGAGGCCATAATATTGAGGCTAGGTCTACTTTTACGTATGACGGGTCAGGAACTCTAAAAGAATTAGTTGAATTTGTATTTGACACAGCAGCAACTTCCACTTAGGTAGATCCGACAGAACCATGTCTAGTAGTGACTTCTATTGGGCCAGAGACAGACTTATCCGCTCGATGTCCTAAAGTTAATTTCATTCTTTTAAAGTCGTTTTAAGAATTAATGAGAATAGGCCTATTACGTCCACTGGCATGACAGCAAATAGTGTCAAATCGAGTGTAAACACTCAGGAGGGAGGGAAAAAGACTGTTTCTCAGATCTGACTTTGCAAAGCTGTACAGAACGGGCTCCTGTTAAATATTCATTTACATATATGTTCGGAGGCTTGATTTCTTTTACTCTTCTCAAGATCCGAGTCACTGAGTATTTGTCTTTACACTCCAGACAAATATGTTCAATAGTCTTCCCAACAAGACCAGCTACAATTACATCGGCATCAGAGAGGAGTCCCGGAACGCATTCATTCATCTGCTTATAAATAACAGGTAGACGCTTATTATGCTCGTTAGATGCGGCCCTTAGTTTTGTCTTTCTATCCGCCGATTCTACTATTGTTCCCTTTATTGAAATAACACCTGATCAACACCTTGAGTCAGTTTATAAATAATGTTGTCGGTCGAAGGAGGTAATTTGTTCTTTAAATCAGAGATTGACTTTGCAAGCAAGTTGGACACCACCTCACTATAAGAGGACCCGCGCTTGATATCGTTCACTTTTTTTCTTAGTTTATCATAATTAAGACTCGGATTTTTACTGATTTCAATACCCTTTGAAAGGTAGCAAATATGGCACTTAGCTGGTCAGTCGTTGTTTCATCAAATGGGGATTGCTGGACGTTGGACACTCAATACTCCTGCTGCTGGAGCGATCGAGTAACCATTGATGCACCTTCCTCATCGTCTAATGACTAGGTGGGATCAGGGCATTTACCTCTTGAAGAACTCACACCCGCCTTTGAACCTCTAGCGCGAAATTGCGATCTTGCCGATGTAATCCTGCCCGACGGGTGACTATTTGAAGGCTCGCAAGTTTTCAGTCGATATGTAAGTTGATACATGAGATGCTCCATTTTTTCGATGTCCGCTTCGAGCTCAACATCATCTGCGTCACCAAGATCTGACTCCAAAGAATCAGGCTCGTGATCGGACGTCGTGTCGACAACCACTGCAGGGTTGTTCAAACAAGGATTTCTCTCGATCAACCACAATAAACACGTGAAAGTAGAAATGCAACTATGTTACCCTGTCGGGGAGACGGTAGGCAACGTGTGATATCTTTGGTTTGGTCGTCACACCAGTCGGCCCCAGGAACCCGTCTTCCACCAGTAAACACGATGATAAAGGGAGTGCTTAAAATTCACGAGCAAAGTACTCTTACTTCGTAAAATTTTTCGAATTCAAGGTAGAGCCTGGAAAATAATCATTCTATAAAGCTAGCTAAAACAACAAAACCACACACCGCACCATACAAACACTTCGCCAGAAGTGCTTGCAAATTTCTTTGTGTGTAACTATAAAATATCTGCGGGGTGGCATGATCGCTGCCCAAATGTTAGAAACAACTCTTACTTTGCAAAGAAAAAACTGAAATTTCGCTGCTGTTCTACTGATTTTGGAGAGATAGGTGCTATGTCTAATATCAGAACGAACTTTTTAGTGAGCGGGGCTTCTTCTTACGCATATGGACAAAGCTCTGAAAATAAAGAGATAGCCAACTCTCAACGAAAATAAAGTGTTACAAATATCAGTCGGTAGCTATGTATCACTCTACTTTATTAATAAATGAAGAGCGACTTCATCAAGAAACAGGCATCAAATAGCCTTCAGAGTTTCTAAAAAGTTTGGAATCTGCTTGAAAACAATACTTTATATTTTGATACGTAATTCTTTGACGATCGCATTTAACAAAATTCTAGGGTTTAATTCATATATACAATACAAAAAATTCTCCCTCTAAAAAATTGTTCTAAAAACAAATCTGATCTCATATTGTTGCAAAATATTATATGACTAATACAAGTGCATCACGACTTCAATAATATTATCAGCAGAAAATAAAACAAATTTCTTGCGTTATACACTCGTACGCAAAATATAACACCAATTATGGCACTTATTTCAATTGCAGAAGATATTAACAACTTTTTCCAATGCTTATGATGATAACGCTGTTCATTCAAGCAGATGATTCTTGTGTAAAAAATTAAAACATTCTACAAAGAAACAATAAGACTCATTTACAAAACTCACCGTTCTTATGGGGTGTGGGTCAATTCTTTTTATTTTATAATATATTACGTAGTTTAAAAAGAAGAATGGTGCATTTCATGATAGCTGATTCAGAAAGGAAAAACGAATTTTACTTGACAACAGTGTTAAACTGACTGAATCATGTTTACCGCTGAGTTCACTACGTAGCCTTTGCGCTGAGTGCAGTTCATGATATTATAAACGTGATGAATTTTCAAATCAGACTGGTTAAGCTGAAGCCATTATAGTTTTGGCATTTTAAGAACATCACAGAGGAGTGTCAGTATCGCTAATCAGAATTACCCTACGTTGCACTCCGCGACGCAAGCAGATTACGTGTAAGGCATGCGAATGCCCGAGCTAGCGGTATTTGAATGAGTGTTCGGATGATTGAAGAGTGAGACAATTAGTGTTCACCCAGAAATGCCGGTCTAACTAGGCATCACAAACTCAGAAGGGTAGAGTTCTTAATAAGCCACGAATGTTGAGTTTTGCTTTTTGCCTTTCTCCCGTCCTAATAGAAGGCTCCTTGTTTATCTTTACTTCACGTGAACTTTAACAAGATCTGAATTAATTCACGAGCAAAGTAGTGTTACTTCGTAATATACTTCTTTTTCACGGTAATGTCTGGAAAATATTAATTCTGCAAAACTACCTAAAACAACGTAACCACGCACTATACTATACAAACTCGGGGCCAGATGCACTTGCAGAATTCTTTGTTCAAAGCTATGAAATGGCTGTTGGGTTACATGATCGCTGCCCTTACGTTAAAAATTTCTCTTACTTTGCAAAGATTACACTACAATTCCGCTGTTGTTTTATTGATTATGGAGAGACAATTGCCACGTGTAATTTCAGATTTTTCTTCAGATTGTTGTGACATGTTCTTTCTCCAGAGGCCGCGATAGCGTTGAACGTACTTTTAAGTGAGCGGGGCTTCTTCCTAGGATAAAGCCCTTTGTGGAACGCATATCGACAGAGCTCAGAAAATAGAGAGATACTCAACTCTGAACGAAAATAAACTGTTACAAGCATAAGTCGCTAGATAGGCATCACTAATTTTTTTTTAATAAAAGAAGAGTGATCTTCATCAAGAAACAGGCATAAAATGTCCTTTAAAGTTTCTAAAAATTATAAAACATTCTTGAAAACAATAGATTATTTTGATACGTAATTCCTTGAAGATCGCACTTAACGAAATTCCAACGGTGAATTCGTACATATTTTACAAACAAATTCTCCCTCTGAAAAAGTAGGTCTACAAACAAATAAGACCTTACATAGATGCAAAATACTATGTATGATAGCATAGTTTCATCAAGGCTTCGATAATATTATTAGCAGCAAATAAAACAATTTTTTTGTGTTATACACTCATCCTCAAAATATAAACACCAATTGCGGCATTTATTTCAATTGCAGAAGATATTAAGTATTTTTTCCAACGCTAATCTAAGCAAATGATGTTCATTTCACGCAGAAGATTTTGTGTAAAAAAATTAAAACATTTTACAAAGAAAAAAAGACTCATTTACGAAACTTACTATTCTGATGGAGAGTGAGTAAATGCTACTTATTTTAGAATATCCTACGTAGAGTGAAACGAGGAGTAGGGCATGCCACGATAGCTGAAATAAAACGAAAAATAAATTTTATTTCACAGCAATGTTAAACTGACTGAAAAATGTTTACCGCTAAGTTGACTACGTAGCCCATGCGCCGAGTGCAACACATGATATTATAAACGTAATGAATTCTCGCATCAAACTAGTTAAGCTGAACCCATTATAGTTTTGGCATTTTCGGAACATCAGAGAGAAGAGTTAGTTTCGCTTATTAGAATTGGGCTACGTTGCACTTCAGGACGCAAGCAGATTACGTGTGAGGCTTGCGAATGCCCGAGCTAACGGTATTTGAATGAGTTTTCGGACGATTAAAAAGCGAAACAATTAGTATTCACCCAGAAATGCCGGTCTAACTGAGCCTCAGAAACACAGAAGGATAAAGTTCTTAATAAGTCGCGAATATTGAGTTTTTCATTTTTCCCGTCCTAATCGATTGCTCGTTATTTATCTTTACTTCGAGTGAACTTTAACAAGATCAGAATTAATTCACGAGTAAAGTATTCTTACTCTGCGAAATGTTGCTATTTCAGGGTAAAGCCCGATAAATAATAATCTTGCAAAACTAGGAAAAATAATCTATCCACACACCGCACCACACAAACACGGCGCCAAAAGCACTTGGACAACTCTTTGTGAATAACTATGAAATTGTTGTTGGGTCACATGATCGCTGCTCATACGCTAATGATTTCTCTTAATTCGCAAAGATTAATACTATAATTTGGCTGTTGTTTTACTGATTTTGGAGAGACAATTGTTACGTGTAACTTCAGATTTTTCTTCAAATTGTGGAGACATATTCTTCCTCCAGCAGGCGCCATAGCGTTCAACGTACTTTTAAGTGAGCTTGGCTTTTTGCTAGGATAAAGCGCTTTGTAGTACGCAAAGCGACAGAGCTCAGGAAAGAGAGAGATAGTCAACTCTCAACGAAAACAAATTATTACAAACATCAATCGCTAGATAGGTATAACTATATTTTATTATTATATGAAGAGCGTGATCTGCATCAAGAAACAAGCATCAAATTTTTTTCAAAGTTATTGAAAATTACAAAACCTGTTTGGAAACAATAATTTATTTTGATTCGTAATTCCTTGAAGATCACACTTAACGAAATTTTAGCGAATATTCCATGTGTATTTTACAAACAAATGCTCTCTCCAAAAAAATTGGTCTACAAACAAATAAGATCTTTGTTGAATGCATAAATCTATGAACGATATAACTTAGTTGCATCAAGAATAAAAATCCAGTCGAAAATTTGAAAACCTCTAGGAAGTGACTGACAAATGTTTACCGCTAAGTTTACTTTGTCGCCCTTGCGCTGAGTGCAACACATGATATTTTAAACGTGATGGATTCTCGAATCAGACTGGTTAACTTGAACCCTTTACAGTTTTAGCATTTTGAAACTTCACAGAGGAGTGTTAAATTTGCTTATTAGAATTAGCCTACGCTACGCTTTGAATTGCAAGCAGATTACGTTTGAGGCTTGCGAATAACCCGAGCCAGCAGTGTTGGAATGAGTGTTCATATGATTGAACAGCAAGACAATTAGTGTTCACCTAAGAAATACCTTTATAACTGGGCCTAACAAACTCAGAAGGATAAAGTTCTTAATAAGCCACGAATGTTGAGTTTTACTTTTCTCCTTTAATAGATGGCTCCTTGTTTATCTTTACTTCACGTGAACTTTAACAAGATCTGAGCTAATTCACGAGCAAAGTAGTCTTACTTCATAAAATGTTTCTATTTCACGTTCATGTCTGGAAAATATTAATTAGGCAAGGTAGCTAAAACAACGTAACCACACACCACACCATACAAACACGGCGCCAGAAGCAGTTGCAAAACTCTTTGTGTATAACTCTGATATTACTATTGGTTCGCATGATCGTTACATATACGTTATTAATTTCTCTTATTTTGCAGAGATAATGCTATAAGTGAGCTGTTGTTTTATTGATTTTGGAGAGACAAGTTCTACGTGTAATTTCAGATTTTTATTCAGATTGGGGTGACATGCTCTTCTTCTAGAGAGCGCGATAGTGTTGAACGTTGTATTAAGTGAGCGGGGCTTCTTCCTAGGATAAAGCGCTTTGTAGTACGCATATCGACAGAGCTCTGAAAATGGACAGATAGCCAACTCTTAACGAAAACAAAGTGTTACAAATATCAGTCGCTAGATAGTTATAACTCTAGTTTATTCATAAAAGAAGAGTGACCTTCATCAAGAAACGGGCCTCAAATGTCCTTTAAAGTTTCTAAAAAATTATGAAACCTTCTTGAAAACATTACTTTATTTTGATACGTAATTCCCTGAAGATCGGACTTAACTCAATTCCAGCGTTTAATTCATATTCATTGTACAAAGAAATGCTCCTTCGGAAAAAAATGGTCTATGTATAACCAAATAAGATCTTTTATTAATACATAATACTATGAACGATAGCATAGTTGTATCACAACTTCGATAATATTATTAGCAGAAATTAAAACAACTCTGTTGTGTTATACACTCATACACAATATATAACACCAATTATGGCATTTATTTCCAATGCAGAAGACATTACAATATTTTCCAATGCTTACGAAGCTAAAGCTATTCATTTCAAGCAGTTATTTTTTGTGCTAAGAAATTNAGAGAAAAAAGAAATGAGAAAAACTAGAAAAAGAGGGGAGAAGAGTCGACGCCAAAGCGATGGTCATTAATGTCCGCAAGCATAATTGATGGCCGCTGATATGCGGAGCTTAAATAAACAACTCTGTTGTGTTATACACTCATACACAATATATAACACCAATTATGGCATTTATTTCCAATGCAGAAGACATTACAATATTTTCCAATGCTTACGAAGCTAAAGCTATTCATTTCAAGCAGTTATTTTTTGTGCTAAGAAATTATAACATTGTACAAAGAAAAAAATCTTATAGAAAACTCTATATTCTGATAGGGTGTGGGTAAAAAATTTTTCTTATTTTATAATAGCCTACGTACGTTAGAAAGAAGAATGGTTCATGCTATGATAGCTGAATCAAAAAGGAAAAAATAAATCTTATTTGACAGTAGTGTTAAACTGACTGAAAAATATTTACCGCTAAGTTGACTTCCTAGCCCTTGCGCAGAGTGTAACACTTGATATTTTAAACGTGATGAATTCTCGAATCATACTGGTTAAGCTGAATCCATTATAGTATTATCAATTTCGGAACTTCAAAGAGGAGTTTTTAGTTTCGCTAATTAGAAGTAGCCTACGTTACACTTTGGAACGCAAGCAGATTACGTTTGAGGTTTCCGAATATCCGAGCTTATGGTATTTGAATGACTGTTCGGATGACTTAAGAGCGAGACAATTAGTGCTCACCCAGAAATTCCAGTCCAACTGGGCCTCTCAAATTCAGAAGGATAATGTTCTTAATCAGCCACGAATGTTGAGTTTGATTTTTCCTTTATCCCGTCCTAATCGAAGGCTCCTTGTTTATCTTTACTTCACGTGAACTTTAACAAGATTTGAAAGAATGCACGAGTAAAGTAGTCTTACTTCGTAAAATGATTCTATTTCAGGGTAAAGCCTTACTAATTTTCATTCTGAAAAACTAGTAAAAACAACGTAACCACACACAGCACCATACAAACACGGCGCCAGAAGCACTTCCAAAACTCTTCGTCTATAACTACAGTATAGTATCTTTGATCATGCAAATACGATTTTACTTACTTTATTTTTCAAAATAAGTGTCTAACTTTGAACTATTAATATTAACTAAATGTATGGCTATGTTGCAACAATAAACAGCACTTTTAAAATAAATATTTAGCCATTTGCTAAGTTTATCAGACAATTTGCTTATTTACGAGTTTTTTACTGTTACCTCAGATTATGCAACAAGTAAATAAAAACGTCATAAAGACGAAATAAAAACAAGTGAACAGGAATATTATTATTAAAAGTCAAAAACCAAGAAATTATAACCAAAACAATTCAATAGATACTGATATAAGTGTTCAGTAATGGTAAACATAAGTTAATGTGAACGTGGCAACCGTCATTTTTCGTTATATTTATAAGGCGATTATCAAGAGACTTTGTCAGGTGTTATATTTCAGATGGTGGAATGGAATCTGCAGCTGTTTTTATTGCATTTTACAGGCTTACTTTGCTCGAAAACTGCCGATTACTTTCATAGACCTTTTGATCATTGCCCAGAGGTTCTCAATGGGATTTAAATCGGGGCTATTCACTGGCCAGGTCATAATTTTTTTATTTAAATCCTCCATCCGAAAACCAGTTAGCAGTGTACCGTGCTTGGTGGGAAGGAGCGTTATCGTACTGAAATACCAATTTGGATCTGCATGCGATTGTCTGCTAATCAGGCCATGGAATCTAGTTGGCTTCAAGAAAGTGACAGTACCTTTCTGCATTCATTTTATCTCCTTCTGCCACTTCAAATGGACCAATAAGGGTGTCACCTTCTATCCCGGCCCGAAACATTATCCCTTCACCACCTTGTTCACGTTTTTTTCACTTTCCCTAGCTTCTGCAGAACCTCACATCTTGTCTTTCTGCTTAGCATTGGGGCTCCAACGTCTTCAAGTATCGCCTTACTTGTAGAAAGTTGTTTTCTAGCGATAGAAACCTTCAAATGTCGCATATCCCGAGCAGTCAATTTCCTCGTAGAGGTTCTATCCAGAGTTTTCCAATTGACCTTACCTTCAATTGCATAAGCCTTAATTGTTCGGTGATCACGCTGTAATGCCTTGGATACTTCGAGTGTTGTCTTACCAGAAGCCAATAACGAGGTAACTTTGATCTTTTCTTCGCTGTTTATACCGCTTTTCTTGCCCATGTTGACTAGAGAGTGAAGTTGCATTATCTGGCGTAACAGCAGAACCCCGTGCGATAAGCAAATGTTGCCAAAACGTGGGAAATGGTTCCGTTCTATTTTTCTCGAATTGTTTTTATAGTTACAACACACCTGTGCACTAACTTACTATTAAAATTTTAAAGGTTAGACAATTATCTTGAAAAATGAGTAAAAAAAATTGTATTTACATAATTAAATGTAACATACTGTATAAAATTGCTGTTGGGTCACATGATTGCTCTCCGTACAAAATTTCTCTTATTTTGCAGAGATAAATACGATAATTCCGAAATTGCTTTATTGGTTTTGGAGAAACAAGTGCTACGTTTAATTTCAGATTTTCTTCCTGATTGTGGTGATATATTCTTCTTCCAGAGTGCGCGAGAGCGTTGAACGTACTTTTAAGTGAGGAGGGCTGCTCCCTAGGATAAAACGGTTTGTATTGCGCATATCGACAAAGCTCTGAAAACAGAGAGATAGTCAACTCTCAATGAAAATAAAGCGTTACAATCATCTGTCGCTAGAGAGATATCACTCTATTTTATTAATAAATGATGAATGATCTTCATCAAGAAACAGGCATCAGGAAAGTCTCTAAAATATACGAAATCTGTTTGAAAACAATAGGTACTCTATTTTGATACATGCAATACATGATATTATAAACGTGATGAATTCTCGCATCATACTGGATAAGCTGAACCCATTATAGTTTTGGCATTTTCGGAAGTTCACAGAGAAGTGTTACTTTCGCTAATTAGAATTAGCCTACGTTACACTTCGGGACGCAAGCAGATGTCGTTTGAGGCTTGCGAATAACCGAGCTTGCGGTATTGGAATGAGTGTTCGAATGATTAAAGAGCGAGACAATTACGGTAATGTTCATCCAGAAATGCCGGTCTAACTGGGCCTCACAAACTGAGAAGGATAAAGTTTTTAATAAGCGACGAATGTTGAGTTTTGCTGTTTTCCCTTTTCCCGTTCTAATCGATGGCTCCTTGTTTATCTTTACTTCACGTGAACTTTACCAAGATCTTAATTAATTCACGAGCAATGAACTCTTACTTTGTTCAATGTCTCCATTTCAGGACAATGCCTGAAAAAAAATTAATTCTGTAAAATTAGCTCTATCAACGTAACCACACACCTTCCCATACAAACAGAGCTCCAGAAGCTCTTGCAAAACTCCTTGTTTAAAGTATCAAATGGCTGTTGGGTCACATTGTAGCAGGGAGAGCAAGCACAACACAATTCACTAGATAGCATTAATAGTAGTTTTCTCCTGGCCTGGTTTCAACTCCCGCAGCGCTACCCAGAGAACAGGACATATGACGATATCAGCAACTTCTACTTTATTCATTGACAGAATGAGGAACACATTTTTACAGTGGGCACAAAACCACGTAACATTCACCGATGCAAGTAAGTGTAGACGCAACTTTACGGGCAAGGGTACAGGACATTAAAGAAGGAACATAAACATACTTTCGTAGTTCAGACGATAAACGTTTGCACAATTTGTCATCTTTCAGGCTGTCAGAATCACGCATAAGTTTTTTATTAAGCAGACATAATAACGGGTCAACATCTGCAAGAACCACCCCTTAATCAATTCAATTATATGAGCCTCACGAAGCTCATTCAAGACGAAAACTTCGCAGTGTGTGACGAAAAGCTTGATGCAAAGCTTAATCGTATAGCTTCTTATACATCACAATCCGTATACAACACAATTGGTGCGATCGTTTCAATGCGGCATTGTGGGACATAAATCCATGCTGCACAGCACTCGGCACTTTTATCCATCGGTCAAACACGTTACTGTCCACTGGTACAATAAGTTCACGACGGGCCATATTTTATTTGAGGAATTGTTTGAACACTTAATAATCCCCAACATCAGTTTCATCATAGACGAGATTCTCAAGTCAGTCCCATGTGTAAGACATCGCTGCGGCGATCGCTACGGCTTCCCCAGGCTCTCGGTAACAACGTTCACGTATTCATTAACACACCGCCTCGTATACCGAAGACGAGAACAAAAGACTCTTGTTCCTACATCACACTCCTCTCTCTATTATCTGTCGTTCAACCGTCCCGCACTCAAGCAAACCCTTAGCGGAAAAAAATTGTCATTATGTGTAGTGTAGCTGTTGGAGAAATAGTTATTTACTTTGTCATGTGTAGTGGAAAATGTTAAAGACTCATCCTATGTGAGCACGATTAAAAAAAGGAAGAAAAAATAATGAATGAAAACGCCCGTTTAAAAAATGCTTATAACTTCGATTCAACATTCCTAACACGTCACAAGGTGACATCTTTGTGGTATACATAACATTCATGAAAAATCGTATCTAAATATTGTATGAGCAACACCATGAATACATAAATCGATTAAACCACCTGCAAACGATATGCAGAATACAACATTATGTGATCATTCACAGGACCTACTTGAATTCGCATACGAATGTCTCATGAATTTCACAATTTTTCGTTATCGCTTCTAGAATTTGATCAACAACAACCATAATATATTCATAACGGGAAAATTAGCACGCATACCTACTTCTTTACGTAGTTTTTTTTTACAGTGTCATATGGTTGCAATTGTTTAAAACATGGTTTGCCAGTTAACTAAGCATTAGCATTTTTCTGCATCTGTAAAATTATAATCATTATTATTTTTTTCTTGTTTCATAGAATACATTCTTCATACGACTTTCTCTAGACGAAAATGATTTTATTGTTTCTAGTGCTGGCATCAATTAGATTGGATTCGAGAATGAGAAGAGAATATGTTCACAAATAATATGAACTGAACACGTACAAGTTTTAAGATCTAATCTCTCTATGCGCAGGGATCTTACATTTCGATAGAGGTCTTAGCAGAAAAAAAAAAGAAATGAAGGAAAAAAAGTTTTTGTTGCATCTGTAAAAACACTGGAAATGATTAAGACTTTGTACATTTGGACACGTAGCATGAGATGCTTGAATCTATAAATACGCCGTTCGCAATTTCTTATGTTCGCAGTCACATACTGCATTACCAAACCTACTATTAATATGAACCCTGGCTTAAAGAGTGCCATGAATATTAATAATAATCACCGTTGTCTCCCATTTTCCAGGTGCGTACTTCTTGCTTGAATATCGTTATGAAATTATCCTCACTTTTGGAATGGTCTACCTTCGGTGTGGCTGCATATGAATTGAGTAGAATTCCCATTATTCTTCCCTCGACTTCACACCTCAGCAGGTGTTAATAGACAAGAATTAATTTGTAGTCTTGAGCATTAAATAAGGACCTTCCAATCCTTCATTCACTGAATGACTCTTGTAAATCTGCATAATAGCGCTCGGTCATACGATTGAGATCTCATTCAGCCATGGTATTTATATTCGTACGACGAATCACCTACACTGACAGTCACTTACGTAGTTGGGCATACACGGTCAGACAACAAATTTTATATCCCACACTCCATATCGGCCAACATCGTAGATAGACAGTTCAATGCATATTTTGATCGTACCATGTGATTGCTGTAAACAAAATTGCTGTTATAAGAAACCCAAGTTTCGTTAATATTTAACCAGTAGCATTTCGCACGAGTCTTCATTATTTTCAATGTATATCATCAATTTGTAATGCAACAAGAGCAAGCTGCGCTGGACAAAAAAAAAAAAGGAAGAGACAGACACAGAGGAAAGAACAGCCATATATAAACCTGTAATTTACACGCAAATTCTTTTCCAGAAGCGCGGATCATACAACCAAATCAATAAAATGAACTGTGGATTTTTCAACTCACCGAGAGTAACCTCAGCAATACAAGCTATGCGCTGGAATCGTGGAATAGATATAATATGCGAAAGCATCGGCACAAGAAAAGTGAATGTAACTGTAATTTTACCCCAAGAATAAAATTAATGAAATTCCTTAAATTACTGTTTCGTCTTCTGTGTGAAATCCAATCTCGGCTCGTTGCGCTGTTACGGGGTATATATGGAAGTAAGAATGGTCAAATATGTAATTCATTAACATTGATAATAATAAATGCATAAATGAACGAATGATATTCCTACTGGAAATGAATAATTAAGTGAGAATGTTCCAGTTGACTGTTTGCGAACAATCCAGTTGATTGTTCTCGTTTCAATGATCTGATCACACAATAGCACAAGATAGTGAATAAAGATATAGAAAGTAAATAGCACACTTAAGCTAAACATACCTCCAAGAGGCGAGCTATTCCCCAACCTACCTAACTAAAAGACTTAGCGATTGTGTCTCAGACCGCAGCTGGATCAGTATAACACACGTTAAGATCCCACAATATATTGTAAAAAGAGCATAAAAATTTAATACTAAGAGGAAACCGCATGTAAGCGAGAATTAAATAAGCTGTTTTCACGCACTTGGATACAACTTTGAATCACAACTAATACCGGTCGCAATTGAACACTTCACAAGCACTCTGGAGCTATATCTATGTGTAACTTCGACCGCAAATATTTGAAAGGTTGAGTACCTTCAGAAACACAAATTTATCAGTCGAAATATTGAGCCAGGTGGCAAAAACGGTGCTCTCAGACAGCGAAGATGTAATACCATGCATGTACACAAACATTTTTATCACATTGATGCTGTGTTTACGAGAACTCCGGGAAAAAGACCACACTGGCTAAGCAAGTTAATAATTCATTTCTTAAGACTTTTGCTGACCGTCCGATTCGTATTATAGACCGCACAACCTTTAGGTTACTAAGATAGTTGACTCACCATAGATCAGTGCGTGCTCCCGCACGAAAATTCCAAATGTACCGAAGAAAGTCATTCGGTGCATCCATTCGGCATCGGTAGAAGATTCAGTAGATATTCGGTGTATCGGTAGATGAAATTAGTCCCGGTACTACCGAAGTACCGAATTTCATTTGGTAGTCCCGGCTGTATGAAGTTTACGATCCACTTCTGGTCTTGCCCTGAAAATCTTGCAAACCTACCTGTCACTTACAAATGGACAGAATTTTCCCCTAGCTTAACTTGTAATGCACCCTTTCTTTCTAGTTCTAATTGTGTTTTTTTTTTTTTTTGCATCTATAAAGTAAATATTCTGTTAAACCAGCGTCTCTCTTAAACGAAGCTGGGTCACTTTTAACATTTCCTCAATAGCACGTAGGCCTTGTTTACCTGTGGAACTCTTCAGACCTTATACTAATTGTATCTCGTCATATTAGCATTAACAATTAACACTTCAGGGCTCTGTGCCATTAATGTGTTGGACACAGCAGCTACATGGGAAATACATGAGTTAGTTTGCTTATTCCACTAATGGCTTTTGATATTTGGCGAAGTTTCTGCTTGATGTTCATATTTTCTGTTTTAAAATAAAAGAAAACTATCTCATCACTAACACTTCGATTTTAGAGCTTCTACAATTGCCAGTAGTTACCAGTTAGCTCCAAATTAAATTGAAATTGAATTGAAATACATTTATTTCTCCCCGTAGGAAGGTATTCATACAATAGTTGTATTACAGTACATGTTCAGTACACTAGTGTAAAACAATAAGCAATGAGTCTTACACGCTAGGTTAAGAATTGAATGTCAAATCTACTTCACAACCTACACCTACTGTTCGTACAAGAAAAAAAAGAAAGAATATATATGTCTCCCCTTAGGAATTTTTTCATCAAACAATTCAACTTGTTGAAGAAACTATATTAAAATATAAGAATGAGCCTTACAGATTAGGGAGCAAATTTATAGCACTATTCTACTTCACGACCTACATTCTGTACAACGCTCTATGATAGCAATAG
>LQNS02276622.1:5586568-5608987 GCA_001587735.2 Parhyale hawaiensis
GAAGATGTGTCAAACAAGATCACAAGACACAAGCAAGACACAAGCAAGATCACAAGCAAGATCACAAGCAAGACACAAGCAAGACACAAGCAAGACCGGTTCACAGACTTTTAGTATAATATAGATAGATAGATAGATAGATGTATTTCAGTTGTATTTCCCGTTCCACCTTTGAGTTCAAGGTGCCCGTTCTTGCAGTCGAGATCAGGTTTAAATTCCGTATCACAGATACATTCTAATTAATCTTTATCCCTCGAATTTCTTTCCGACTAAAAGTGAAAGAAGCTGTGTGCAAAAAAGACACAAGTAAATAAACAAGCTAGGTTCACAGACTTTTAATATAATACTAGAAGCCCGTGACCCGTTGGGTCGTCATCAAGATCGTCTTTGCTTTCGCACTAAAGCAGGTGTTATTTAGCTGGGCATAGACCAGCCGCTATTCGGCCATCCTCTCCTTCCCGTCAAGGAGCTGCCCGTACGGTTCACTATCTACAGATTCTTTGCTTCTCTAACGAATATTCAACACCCAGGCTACAATCAAAGACAATTTATATGTTACGTATTTTAGTTGTATTACTCATGGAACCTATGAATTGATCATGCCCGTTCTTGAGGCCGAACTCAGTTTAACTTCCGTATCACAGATACAATCGAATTAAAGAGCTAATCCATGGAAAGTGCGGCTGTGCTCTAGTCCCTCGAATTTCTTCCCGTCTACAAGCGAAAAAGCTGTGTCAGACAAGATACAAATAAACACAACACAAGTAAATAAACAAGCACACAAGTAAACAAGGTTCACAGACTTTTAGTATAATATAGATAGATAGTCGAGACTGGCAGTCGCAGCACAGGACAAGACTGCGGTAGCGGCATTACACGGAGTCATGGCCATACCAGAAACTTACCTTCGGCTGAGAAACACTACCGTCACCAAGTATCCTCCTACCTGGCGAGAAAAATGAAAATGCACACAAATTACGGTAGAAAATAAACGATAAGTATCTTTGACGCGAGTCTATATTATATTCTGACCTCTTACACGCTCGCAATCAAGCCTTCCTAACTTCCGAGCTCACGCGATCCTAACAAGCGAGAGAGAGAGAGAGAAAGGAACATGCAGCACTCCGGAGGAAGCGCGGAGTCCACGCACGCTGGCGCTCCCGCACCGAACCAAAGGGCAGGGCACGGCAAGTTAAAAAAAAAGAAATTAACGAAACAGCAGAAATGCAAAACTGGAAATCAAGAGCTTAGCAGAAAAATTCTAAAGGTTTAGAAAATAATAGAGCAGCTCATGGGTTCCTCGCACTCGACTCATGACATTGGGTAGGCACACCTATCAAACGTTTTACCCCAATATACAACCTTAATCCAATGAACCGCGAGGGAAAATGTGGCCTTAAGAAAAGATAAGTTACTTTCAGGAGATCAAGTTGCAAAGAAACCATGATCAGATCTCTTAATCTATGCATCCGTTGTCACCACCAAAACTATGTCACAGGGAAAGAAAGGGAGGCATAGGTGGCCTATTGACAGACACGCGGAATCCACTCAAGATCGCGCCCCAGCAGAGGATCACCTCCCATGGGGGTAGCGAGTCGGGAAACAAGAGGAAAAATAGAACAAGACAACACGAGCAGGAGTGCGAAAAAGGAGGGAAATAAAGTGAGCACGTATGACTAACGTTCCGAATGCCTAGTTAAGGCAACCACCTGGGGTCGCTGCTCCCAAACATAGGATAGGGGAAGAAAATTGTTAACTCTAAAGAAAGCAGAATCGCAAGCCTATTTTTAGGAGTTTACAATACACAGTAGAAACCCCTTCTCGCTACACTATAAGATTAATCTGATAGTTCAAGTTTTAAGTTACTTTATTTATGTATTTATTTTTTGACAGGTTTGAAACTTACGAAAATGCAGACTTTTAATAATTCCGGTGGAAACTTACCCTCCACGTCCAACTAGACATCTTGAGATCAACATCCTCATAACACCTAAAATAATCATCTCAGTGGACAGTGCGGCGAAAAAATAATTCCATGCTGCAGTAGAAGCTCCATTATGTTTATCTACTCGTCGATGAACAATTTATAAAGCCGTAAATAAATAAGTATGGGAAGGATGTTTGGACAATTACTAAGTAATAAAAATAACAAAACCATAATGAAAATGTTGGGGCAATGTCCCCAGCAATCAGACACCAGACGCCCATGCGCCCCAACGTTTCAAGTAAAAAAGAAAGGTGTTGCCATATCGCGGGCTCGAGAATACTTTCGGGAGACTTGTAAAGATAACTAAAGGGAGCAGCCTCGATCGCGCTTCAACAACAGGCTTGTGTATCTCAATGCCATTGGATGAATTTTCATTAATACCAACTCGTAATAAGACCAGAACATCATGTATAATACACTGTCTGTGTTCTACAAACAGGTGAGGACTACGTCACAGAGAAGTTCTACCAGGCCCTAAAGTTAGACGTTGTGCCCGTGGTGTTTGGAGGGGCAGACTACGCAACCATAGCACCTCCCAATTCTTATATTAACGCTCTGGAATTTTCATCTCCGAAGGAGCTGGCGGAGGCTTTGGTGGCTGTGGCTTCTAATAAGGCAATTTACAACAAGTAAGGCTTTCTGCCATGTGATGCCAATGTGTAGCTGTGCCCGTTGCTGCTGTAAGTGGCTTTTGCTATGCCTTTCATATGTACAAGGTTTCTATATTTATGTTTCAAGATCTAGGTAAGAAAATGCACCATGCTGTTTATTCTTTCAGGTTTTTCGAATGGAAGAAGCACTATGCTGTTGAAATTGGCCACCCTTTCGAACCACTCATATGTGACCTGTGCGCCCGACTGCACGGGGTGCCGCAGGAGCACCAGCGGACGCCTAAAGCGTGAGTGGGAGCTACAGTGTGGTGTCGAGCGATGTCGGTTAGTCGACTGTATTTACTCACTTACATCATCAGTATTTCTTTAAAGGAGATGATGCTTGAACCCAGATTTACTTTTTTGTCTGTGTTATTCTATCTGTATGTAGAAACATAACTCAGAAACTTATGGACGGATGTCTGTAAAATTTACGAGAACTGTTTGAGATGTTACTAGCAACAGGAGATTAAATTATAGCAATGATTCATCCATCCGTTTGTCTGTGTTTCTGTCTGCCTATCATTCTGTCGTTTATTTAGCAATGCATTGTTTGGCGGAGCTCTCCGCTATCGGAGTGCTGCTGTAGTTATTATTGACTTCACACTGCTTGTTGCTCTACCTTCCGATCTTGCAGTTGCTGCTTGTTTCAGTCCTACAATGTTCTACCTAAAATGTCCAAAGGAAATAAAATCGAAGGTTTGAAGCATACTAGTGAAATATATGGTATCGACTGATGGAATGATCCAAACGAAATACCAGTGTGTATTTCAATAGACATTTTCAATAATTTGATAATTAACTATGATTATGATACATCTAATGTATATATATATATATATACAGTATGTTTTAAAATATCGATATAAACATCCCGTTTATAGTGTGTAGACATACATAACTGCACTGTAATCTGTAGTAAGGGGAGCAGAATAGCACCAACGTTATTCTCGTGCGTGTCGTAAGAGGCAACTAATAAGGAGCTGCCTGAGAATATGATGGGATGATCATTCATTTTCTCAGCCCTCATCTTCAAAGGGCCTAAACATATACAACTTTGACATTCTCTTTCCTAAAGAATTTAGCCCTAACATCGTGCAGAGAGTGAATGTGGTTACTAAGAATGTGTAACAATTGTCCCATTGAAAATATTTCAGTAGAAAGTACAACGTTCTATGACTCAACCAGCTGACCAACATCTGCAAATGGTGCTCATTGACAAAATAATGTTACGGTTTCCACGCCGCACAAAATTATTAAAAATTCATAATTTCGCTGTGTGGGCAGCAGCGACAGAGTGGAAGGGCTCAACTCGAGCACCATCAACACGAAGCTGCCCAATGGCACCTACGCAGACCCCGGCGAGTGGTTCATCAGGGGGTCGTCTTGCAGGCGCTGGTGGGCCGATGAAGAGGACTTCCGCAAGCACCAGCCGCTGCTGGACAAGACGGCTGCTGCTGCTGCTGACGCCCTTGCTGATCAGCAGAAGAAAATGACTAAGCATAAAAGCTGAGGTCTTTTCAGCAGTTTACAAATTTACGCAGTAAATGCACTAGGTTGATCATTAACGAGGCGGAGTCAAGTAAATACCTTGGTTGTTGTGGAGTGTTTTAGACTAATGTATTTTTTTATTATTATCAAGGCTTCAACCAACGCTGTGAAATTTATGTAGTCACTGCTAAATGAAATTAGTTTAGTGGTTGCACGAGCACATCTGTAGCCTTTTGGCATGTTGTAGTAAGTATATTTCACCGCATAATTTATTTTCGCAAAGCCCCATTCACACTACCGCACGTGTGAGCGAAAGGCATCTGAGCGATTACGCAGAACGCAGCGAAAATCGCACGACAGCGTCCACGCTGTCATACTGAGCACCCAACGTTCCATCCGTGCAGAACCGCAGATATTCAAAACGTTGTTGTTGACGCTCCTTCAACCAAGAAAGTTGAAAATTTGATTGTGCTAGTTACTTATTCTATTTATAGGGTTGATTATAAATTAGAAATGGCTTGGACTGCATCAACCCTTTCTTTGTCGTCTCCAGCAAAGCGAGCACTGCTAATAATTTGACGGCTAGCATTTTAGCAGCCTTTTGAAGACACACGGTAGTGTTTGCGTGGTCACCGCAAAGCACTCAGACGATTGACAAAGAGAACCCGTTCAAGAGATTGTCAAGTGAATTCACTTCTAGAGTGCGCTTATTCGGCAGTCTTCTGTTCCCCATACGTCATGGAAATTGTTAGAATTTTTATTTTGTCTTTCAACACAACCAAACGTTGCTAAATTTTAGCCGTTACATCGCTTTGCTGAACAAGTGTCATTGCTGCAGCAGAGTTTCATTTTTATTTTCAAATTTGCACTCAAAAAGCTTCGCACTTTCGTGATATCTGCGAGGAAGAAACACTATATAAAAACGTTTCATTTATTTATGTTGCATGACGACCACACTCTGAGCCTGGCTTTATACGCAGCCTAAATCGTGCGAAAACATCCAACAAGTTGAAAACGTTAGAATACGCAGAGCTATGACTTGAGAAATTCTCGGCGAGCAGACAAAAGTAACAGTGTGGACACACTTCCGGGATAGTTTGGACGGGACTTACTGCGTGGACACACAATTGCGTTAGACAGATCAAACAAAATCTTCCGTCGGTCTGCACAGCGTACGGGCAACAGAGGACTGTATACTGAACTTGTTCTTATACCAATCATTTGAATGTGCTCTTTTTTTAAACTTGTCAACACGTTAGTCTTTCGAACGTGTTCCCTCATCCAATCGGTGACACAACCGAAGTCTTTCAGTACTTACTTCCTGTCTTAGTGCTAATCCTGTGTTGAATGTAGCACGGCCATGCAGAGGAGGTTGTTGGAGGCACGCTTTCGTCCACCGTCACTCTCCCCTCTAAAGTCAGCCACACTCGAGGCGTGTCAGCCTTTGTCGCCAAGGCAGCCCTGCCGCGTGGATCTTCTGATTCTGCCACGGCTTTTCACAGCTTTCGGGATTTTGGTATTTATTTCTTTCCTTTAAGCTCCTTTTCTCACCTTACTTTTGTGTGGTGACGTGGAGTGCAGCCCGAGACCGGCTGCTAGAGCCAGGAGGTGTCGCCTCTTATATTGTAACATCAGAGGCTTGTCTGCGAACCTAGCGGAGCTCGCCGTGGCGCCCCGAGGTATCGGTGTGCTTTGCCATGCCTAGATGCTTATGCCCAGTAGAAAACATGTTGCCGAGCTTGCTGTGCCAGCATTCCGTACCCTCTGTAGAGACTAGTTGATCTGGGCTTGGCTTTCGTTGCATGGCTGGTAATACCAGGGACGGTCGCTGCGCATAGAGATTAGAGGCAAACAGTGTACGTATATGCATGCTATGAGACAGTGATACTTATAACTTGGAGCAGCCTGAACAACTTTTATTTGTTCTCAGTATATTAGAATCCTGCAACTAACGGATGAATATTTGATTGCCAGTTTACTGACAATAGACTCATGCCAGAGCTCTGATCAGCAGGCGGTGTTTGTCTTCTTGAGAGACCTGAATATTCACCGCTAGGAGTGGCTGGGGTTAGTGTCCACCACTGACAGCCATGGAGAGGCTGCTCTGGACTTTTATAACATAACTAATTGAACGCAACTCGTGTAAGAGAACACATACATAGCTGGTAACTGCCTTGATCTCGTTTTGACTGATGTCCCTAATTTGGTCACTGTGTCGGTGGTTCACCTGTTGAAACGTCGGATCACTCGTACTTGCACCTTTCATTGGAGATTAACCAGCTTGTACCAACTGCTTATATTAGGCGTGAAGTGTATATGAAGAGCATGGACAACTGGCATGGTATCGCCGTGAAGGTGCGAAGGTTTCCCTGGTGACGTATTGTATACTGTTGTGACCCTATCTCTGAGGTCAGTAACTGGACTGTTTCAGTTCTCAATAAATTTATTCAAAAGAGGACCATTCTTGTGCGGTCAGGGGACAAACTTTCGTTTGATGATCAGTGCAGACTAGCTTTTGAGACCAAATTAAGAGGCTGCTTGTCGAGCTTGCAGGCGTTCACGGGAACAAGCTCTCTGTGAAACGTACGGGAGTCGCAGAGCGGAGGCAAAGCTCGTTTATGATGGAGTACAGTATCACCAGAGGCAGCGTTCCAGGGAGTTTCTGATAAGTAGCGCTAATCTACACGGTTGGTGGCGTTAGTTGAAAAGTCCAGTCTTTAGTGCTGAGCCGTCGTTACCGCCCATTGTTGTTGTTGTTGTTGATAAACCCTTGGCTAAGGTGGAGCTCTTCCCGACTCACTTAGATGCTAAGCATTAACATCTAGCACTCTAGGAGCGGTTCTTAAAGACCTTGATCTGCAAGGTAGCCTGGACCCTGTTGCCATGTTTTCTCTGTTTTACAATAAAATTGCTAGTATTCTAGTCCCAAAGCTTAGAGTGACTTTTTAGCGCTTGATTTGGCTGAAAAAAATTTCCCAGTTGTCGGCATACTGGAAATATTACTCCTATTCCTGAAGGTCTAGCGTTGCCAAATGTCGCCAATTATCGCCCAATTACATTAACGTCCCTTTTTATCGAAGGTGTTCAAAAATTCGTGGCTTGTAAGTTAGGTCACTTTGTTGAAGTTCCTGGGCTGCTGCCTGCTTGTCAGTTGGCGTACAGAGGAAGCTTGGGTCGCTGTGACGCTTTGTTGTCTGTATCGCACCATTTACAGTCGGCCTTAGACCGCAGTTCTGGAGTACGGCTTGTTCATCTAGACTCCACAATTTACCAATTATGCTTACGTTCACAACTTTAACTCGTTGTATTGCCGATTCGATACCAATCCAGGCACGCGAGCTCTTTGCTCATCTAGGTGGGATGATTCTGCAGTTGTGGGCGTGCATGCAATACGCCGTGGTGGAACTTGCTTTCCTCAGAGATCAGAGGGGGGGGGGAGTCGCGGGTCATTTGAACCTTCTGCCAAATTGGCGCCACAGTTCTAGATGACCCGTGCTGGACTGCAGCCGCACTTTTTCCTCTGGGGCCAGTGGGCCTATATCCGTAGCACAAACCAGTGCGTGCGGGTTTCCCAGTTGGGGGCGCCGTCAAAATTGACTTTACATTTCTTGTTTCACTTTAGTGCTACTTTCAATAGGGTCAACCAAATAGGGCTGTTATACAAGTTGAAGTCGCTTTGTGTGAGTGGTAAGGTTTGTCAGTCATTCGCGATTTTGTTTCTGAGCGAACGCAGAGTGTGTCCTTAGATAGTTGTGTGGGTGTGGGGACGGTTTCGGGTGGTTTCATGCGTTTACCATCGTAGCGTACTTGGCCCATTGCTGCTTGTTCTATAAACGACCGACATGCTTTCTGCGCTTGAGAACACGATAATCAACTATGCTGACGATTCCACTTTGACATCCGTGACACCAACCCCAGCATGTGTAATGTTGTCGTTGAGTCTCTAAATAGGGATTTGTCACGCAATAGTGCATGGTGCTCTGCCATGGAGTACAAAGTTGAGCACGGGCAAGACTAAGTCTTTGATTGTCAATCGGTTTCAGACATTTTTCTTCAGCATCTACCTTTATGAAGGGCAAGCTCTGTGGAAATTTTTAGTGTCCTTTTTGATGAGAATCTTGCGTTCGATCCGCATATTAAACGTCTCGTGTCACGTGCTTCGAGTAAGATTGGTCTTTTGTGTGAGGTGAATGTTGTGTTCGGTGACAGGGACGTAGTTCGTCGATGCTTTTATGCATTCCTTATGCCGTTGTCGAAATATTGCTCCTTGGTCAGGGCTTCTGCTGAAGCCATTCACTTGCGTCTGATGGACCGACTTGTTAGCTCAGTCAGTAGGCTCTGTGCTGACAGTGATCTGCTGAATCTGTATCATAGGCGGAGGGTGGTTTCCATGTGTATATTTAGTTAGGTGTACAACAACGAAGAGACATTAGTTGTGTTCTTTTATTCCTGCTCTCGAGGTCTTGGAGAAACTCACGAGCTGCGGCTGATGCTCACCCATTCGCATTAGAGACTATTGAGTGGCTAACTTACCAGTTCAGTCGGTGTTTTCCACCTTAGTCTATTTTTACCTTGAATTCGTTGCCGGGATTCGTGTTCGGCCATACACGTAGATTACATGCATTTAAGTCAGCTATTAACGGTTTTTCGATGTATATTTCCAGTAGCATCTTGGGCCTCCTAGAGTCAGGTAAAGCTTCAATTGGATTTCATTACCTGTTAGTGGAGGCCCGGAAGTGAAGTTTTTGTAGTAATAATAATCTGAATATATCCTAGCATCGTTGTAAACACAACTTAGTGTAGGTCACAAAAACTTATTAAAATTTTAGCCGTTAAATCAGTTTCCTCGGTAATTGTCACTAAACAAGTTACGGATGTCTCAATAAATTTGGAGTAAATGAAAAGTCAGAAAACAGTGCAACTAGCTGCATTGCTACGGAACAGGAATATATTCGCACCACTGGGTGAGTGAACACGTTTAAATGACTAACGTGTGGACAGGCCCTTCCTGCGTTCTCTTGTACGCAGCCAAGCTTACCAAAAGAGGGCTAGAATTTTAACCTTGTAGTCAGTTAAGCCGTGTCCGCACTACCGCACTTTCTAGCGCTTTGCATCTGTGCGGTTTTGCAGAACGCAGCGAAAATCGCACACTGTCGTGTGGAGCCAGCAACGTTCGATCAGGGCAGATGATGAGAACTTCGTAGCAGAGGCTCCTAGAAGTAGGCAAGATGTTGTTTTTGATAATTATTATGATAGTGGGATGGGTTACCAGCGCCGCAGGCATAACTCCCGCCTCGCGCAGAAATAGTTTTTGACAATGCTAATAACCTATATTACCTGTGGGATCCGAGAAATTATGAAACCAAGTCACTGTAAATTCAGACACCCCATTTGTTTCCGTTCTCTAGCAAAGCTCGCACTGCCAGCTGACTTAACTGCTAAGATTTTAGCCCTCGTTCGCTAGGCACGGCTGTGTATACGAGACACGGCTGTGTATACGAGAACACACAGCAAAATATTTCACTGATTGGTAGAGATAGCACGTTCAGTCGACAGACTTCTGTTCCCTGTAGGCAGTTCAGATCGTTCGAGCACAGACACACCTCTGCGTCCACTCAAAATATTAAAAGGTTTGTTAGCCTTCCAGTCATTTGATTAAACTAGCGCCATTAGCAAAGTTTCATAAATCTCTTCAAATATGCAGTGACATAAAATTCTGAGAAGCTTTGTGTTTTGTAATAACTATAAGGTAGCAACAATACAATCAAGCGCCTAATTATTCGTTTTACTTGAGGGGAACGAATAAAAAAGGGTCAGACCAACTTTGCGTATTAAATCGTGCGAAAGTATCCAGCAATTTAGAAACGAGAGAAAACGCCAAATTCGCAGTAATCTGCGAGAACGCATCAGTTTGGACACATTTCTGCAGAAGTGTGAGCGGGGATTGAAAATGATTTTGAGCCCACATGCAAACTGATCAAAATCTTTGGAAACAATAGAAGCCGACGCCAGGGTATAAGTGAGAGAAAATGTATTGCTGACACTATTATAAAGTGGCCGCTTTGGGAACCTGTAATGTGGTGAGCCAAGATAACGCAGGTTTGTGCCACAACTGGAGCACTGATTTCCTATGTGCGGTAACTTCTTAAACGATTAACCGCGAAAGTGGTGCGTTCTTCTTTATAGGGTTACTGCACTCAAGCAATTGAGCATGCGCATATTTGTAAGAAAATATTAGTTGCTTGTTTCGACAAGGAAATTCAAGTGATATCAATTTGATCAACTCCCATTTAGAAGAGTAACATTTCCAAGAGTATCTGCAGATCACAAAACCCTCTACTTCTTACTACAAAAAAGCTTCCTCTACAGCAGCTCGACATCTAAGCGTCTAAATCAGAAATTTTGCTAATGTCGAAATAATGCATGCGTAGATTATGCAACTATATTCATTCAAATAATAAATATAATGTCGACATATGATAAAATTTAATGTTTCGGGAAAAATTATCCCATCATCAGAAATCAAATTTGAATCTAAACATATGAATAAATTGTCTTCCCTTTATTAATAATTTGGCACGGAGAGCATTAGTGCTGTCGGGAGGAGATCTAAAAGGCAAATGAACCAAGGTAATTGTAGAGAATGGATGTCAGCTCCTGTATAGTCGGCGGGTGTGAGACTAATTGGGCACCTTGTGAAGCGGTAGAGCCGAAGTCATGATGTTAAGGCTGGGTCTTGTTCTGTGGATATAGAAAGATTCTAATGTTGTGAGCTCTATTGGATTAAGAGAGTCTATGATGGAGAAGTCATTTGTGCTGATGGGATGGTTGTTTTTTTTTCAGCATGTAGGCGAGGAGCTGAATGTGAGGGCTTTGGAAGTGGTAAACCTGTTTGACTAGATACACCTAAATGTTGATCAATACGGGCTTTGCAGTGTTGTGCAGTGCTACAGATGTACGAGGCGTTGTATCCCCGGCAGCAGAAACGGTAGATAACACTGGACAAAAGTGGTGTGGGAGGGATGTCTTTTAATTTGAAGTTGGATCTTATAGTAAAAGCGTTTTTACATGAAAATTTGAAGTTTATATGTGGGTAGGCTTCAGAGAGGTACGTTCTCAAAGCACTAACAGAGGCTTTGTTGTGGTACGGAAGCGAGTGAAAGAAGTCCAATTTGCTGACCGAGGGTATACTAATGCTAAGATCGAACAATCGAACAGTTTGTCTAAGAACAACTTACAGCAGTGGTCCAGAAGATGGTGCGGATAACCGTTATTTTTGAAGAATGTTCGTAGAAAGTCACGTTCTTTTTAAAATGCAAGGTAGGATGAAGATAAGTGGTATGCTCGAAATAGTAAAGTTTTTATTGCATTGATTTTAAATTGTTCGTAGCAGTGACTGAAAACACTCGTCCCGAGTCCTGAGAATGTGAGTTTTCTGTTGTAATCTCCAGTGGTCAGTGTTGAGTCTTGGTTAGTTATTAAAACCTCTAGAAAAGCCAAAGAGTTATTTGATTGGCTTTTGACAGTTAATTTGAGGTTTGGATGTTTGCTATTCAAATATTGCAGAAATAAATCAGAATCAATTTGATTGTTGACTATGAGGAAGGTGTCATCTACATAGCGATTATAGTGGAGTCATTGAAGTCATTTAGGCAGTCGTTAAGTCAAAGAGTTTCATGATGACATAGGAAAATATATGCTAACGAAGGACTAAGCGGGGAGCCCAAGGAAATTCCCTTTATTGGCTTCTACAGTCTATTGTTAAACATGAAGAAGGAATCTTTAATGGCAAGACTAAGGTAATTTCTGAATGTAGGTTTGACCATGCTGTGCAATAGGTCCGTGTCATTAAAGACATTGTTACAAATAATATCTATGGTTTCGTCAACGGGGAAATTTGTGAAAAGAGAGGTGATGACGTGATGTCAAAGCTGGCTAAATGGGCATTAGGAGGCAATTGGAAGTTTTTGACTGACCCAACAAAAATTTTACCATTTCGAGCATGCCATTTGTCTTCCTCCTACTTTGCATTTTCAAACGATGTTGACTTTCTACGAACATTCTTCAAAAATAACAACAGTTATCCACACCACCTACTGGACCACTACTGCAAATTATTCCTAGAGCAATAGCAAACCCTCGGTCCGTAAATTGGACTTCTTTAACTCGCTTCCGTACTACAACAAAGCCTCTTTTAGTGCAGAAAATACTATGAAAACGTTCCTCTCTGAAGCTTGCCCACATATAAACTTCAAATAGTCATACAAACACACGTTTACTACATGGTCCTACTTCAAATTTAGAGACAAACATCTCACACCTCTTTTGTCCAGTGTTATCCACCATTTCCGCTGCCGGGGAAGCAACGCCTCGTACATCGGTAGCACTGGATAACTCTTCGAAACCCGCATTGACCAACATTTAGGTGTATATAGTCGAACAGGTTTACCACTTTCAAACCCTCACGTTCAGCCCCTCGACTACATGTTGAACAAAACATGTGCCGTCAGGAAGAATGACTTCTCCATCATAGACTCTCCTATTCCAATAGAACTCACAACATTAGAATCCCTCTATATCCACAGAGCAAGACCCAGCTTTAACATCATGATCTCAGCTGCACCGCTTCATACGGTCCCCGCTGACTGTACAGGAGCTGACATCCTGCCTCTCCACCTACCTTGGCTCATTTGCCGTTTAGACATCCTCTCGACAACACCCATGCTCCCCGTGCCAAATTAGTTATAAAGGAAAAAAATTTATTCATAGGTTTAGATTGAAATTTGATTTCTGATGATGGAATACTTTCTCCCGAAAAGTTAAATTTTATCTTTTGTCAACATTATATTTATTGTTAGATAATTGCCTTAGTTTTATTTTTATATTCATTGATTTCTAAAATCGGTTTCCACTTTTCAAGATAAAAAGCATAATGGTGCATTCCAGATGCCTTCTGACATTGTGTAATCCAGGCTTTAATGATTAAAGATTGCAATTAAGATTGTACTAACTGAACTTATTACTGAATTGTATACTCTGTTTCCAGTTCTGAATTTAGAGCTTAAAAATTTGTCTTTAATGAGTGAACTTCATTCATTCGCCTGCTACTCAATTAAAAATGCTGAAGGAGTATTAGCTATTAATGTGAAATCTTAAAGTTTGCTATAGTGATTTTAAATGGGTTAAATACGTAAAATGAACCTATTGCCAGTGCTGTTTGTTGCTAAATTCCGTTACTGTAACTGTAGCTCGGTTCACATGTTGGTCCAAGGAGGTGATCATTCAGCACATTGTCTGACCTTGCTGCTGAGTTCTAGTGAGCACAAGTACGGGGCTACCAAATGATACGGTAAACCGTTAGCACTTTGTTAAGTCAGCTTACCTAAGCTGGCGTTACAAAGTTTCTTATATTTCTGAACTGGAAAGGAGAAGCCTGCTCACCTGTACTGTTGGAAGGACGCATACGGCCTCAAACGGGCAATCTTCTAATAGAACGTGGGAAGCAATAACTGGCGTGTGAACCGTCCTCAGCATGGCAACACAAATCTGTGAAATATTCCATTTGCACTGCTAAAAGTAAACCTTAAATATATTGATGCTATCTAATACAATATAACGTTTAGCGTGTGAGACCAAATTTAGTGTAGTAGATCAAATTTAAAGCCATTCTTGGCCAATCAAGTTACTTCAGATACTCTTCTCCTGAAAAATTCAGAGCGATTAAAAAATCCAAAGTAAAAAATATAGAACAATAATAATTCAAAATAACAATAAATACCGTATGTCATTTCACCAAAAAATATCCTAGTTTAATTTTGAGGCAAATAGCCGTAGCAAACTCAGATAACATTTGTTTTTAACAGAATAAGTGTACTGGACTCTCAAATCTCTCTTTTATCAAAATAATTCAAAATCTGTGGACGGATCTTTACGAAATTTACATGAATTGTTAGACATATTAGGAGGGACAGACGATTAACTGTTGGTGAAGATCCGTTTAACGTTTTGTTTGTTTATCTGCCTAGTTTTTTCTTGGTAACAACTCAAAAAGTTATGAACGGATCTTCATGAAATTTGCGCAAATTGTCACGAATGTTATGAATAGCAAATTGACATATTTTTGTGATGATCTATTAGTGCGTTTATCAGTTTGTCTCTATGTGGCAGGTAAGCAGCATATCTGGACCAACAGGGGTGTGTCGCAAGCACGCTAAAACCGGGCTACCGCAACCTAAAAAAGGTTACCGTAACCCAAAAAGTGGTTGTGAGAGCGCCATCTAGTGACGAACGGTGTAAGCTCAAGGACAATTAAATTCTATTTTATTCAAAATAATGTAAATGTAAGTTTCAAGTAACTGATCTGATTTTTCTTATTCTGGTGTAAGGAGCTTACTTGTTGCGTTGAATGAGGTTTGTGCTCCTTTTATTCAAAATAGACGTTTATGCTCGGTGACCTACATCGCCGTAACCCGTGTCGCAGTTCTCGATTTCATACTCTTACTTACTCATACTTTATTCTGTTCTTCCCCTTCTTTCCTGACTTGCTGTTTCCATGCGCGTTGATCCTGTGTGGGAGCACCTTCGTGCATGGGTTCCCTGTTTCTATTGACAAACTATATGTCCCTTGCTCTTTCCTCTGTGATATCGTTCCGCTCGGAAACGGAGGCTTAAACTTTCTGACTATAACTAACTATAACCTGTGTCACAGTCGTCATTTGAGCTACGATTGCGACACGGGTTGCGACTGGCTGGGGCACCGGTGTAGCACCGGTAATCCAGAATGGGCCAGAAATGCTGATAGCGACACACCTCTTGTGTCTAGGCAGCAGAAGTACCAGGCAGGTCATCAGCCAAATGTAATCAGTGGGTAACTGCCAAGCATGCAGGGAGCAGCCCTGCACCAAACATTGTCTAGGCAGCTGAAGCACCAGGCAGGTCATCAGCCAAATGTAATCAGTGGGTAACTACCAGGCATGCAGGGAGCAGCCCTGCACCAAACATTGTCAAGGCAGCAGAAGTACCCAGCAGGTCGTCAGCCAAATGTAATCAGTGGGTAACTACCAGTCATGCAGGCAGCAGCCCTGCACCAAACATTGTCTAGGCAGCAGAAGTACCAGGCAGGTTGTCAGCCAAATGTAATCAGTGGGTGACTACCAGGCATGCAGCAGCAGCCCTGCACCAAACATTGTCTAGGCAGCAGAAGTACCAGGCAGGTTGTCAGCCAAATGTAATCAGTGGGTGACTACCAGGCATGCAGGCAGCAGCCCTGCACCAAACATTGTCTAGGGAGCAGAAGTACCAGGCAGGTCGTCAGCCAAATGTAATCAGTGGGTAACTACCAGGCATGCAGGCAGCAGCCCTGCACCAAACATTGTCTAGGCAGCAGAAGTACCCAGCAGGTCGCCAGCCCAAAATAGTATCGGTGGAGGCAGATGAGGAGCATCGACAGAGGTGGTCGCGGCGACGGCTGCAGCAGCCCAGAGCTTCTCGCTTGGCACGCGCTCAAATAGGCCAAATATGACGAACTCCAACGCTAGCGCCACCTCTGCTGCCTCTGCCATCTCGAGCATTATTTAATGCTCGACACATTTCGTCCCACCGCCGCTGCAGTGAAAAGGAGACCTCAACATGACTTCTCGGGTAGAACTACCGCGTACCCAAGGCAACAGGTCGTGGGGAGAGTTCGGGATGTGTTTGATAACTGAAGAGGACGCACAACTGATACGAAGATATCAAGCTCAGTATATAATGCTCCGTGGAACGATTTGGAAACTTCGCTTCGAAATGTATTTCCTTCACAGACTTGATGGAGCATATGATTACTATTATATAATTTCTTCATGATCGCTAGGCCAAACAACATCCTCTATCTAACGGCCCCTTGCTTGAGAAGCGTGAGATTCAAGAGTGAGCTCTGAAGGAAAGTTCTATTTCTAACTTCGATTAGACAGTAAACCTCCTCGGTGGAGTGACTATAGCGAAGCAGCTCTAGCATGCAGTAACTACTAGAAACTCTGCAGACAGTGCTGAGGTAACTCATGCAAAAAGCCTATGGTTTAGAGAAAAATATAATATCTGTGAGACTTGTCGGTATAAAAAGTGTTCTATATTTAAATTGTTATTTCTGACTTTTGCTTCATCTAAGAATGTTGTTAACGTCCGATCCCTATTCTTGGATACTGTCTCTAAAGCTGTGCTGTATATATTAACGCTAGAAATTTGCTGTAGCAGAATAAAATCTCCGGACAGTAGGTTGAGTATTTCAGTATAATTGAAAAGCGCTCAGTTGTCAGCCTATCAAACATTTTGCCAATGATGGTGGCAGAACCTCGACTCTCCTCTCGCAGCCGGATGAACAACTTGAGATATCACTCGCAGAGCGTTAAAACGAACTGCAAAAAATTGTATTTTATTCTTTGGGGACAAACATGGAGATAAACCATATGAGAGATAGTCAGTTGCACGTTCCCCTCCTCAAGAGGATTACTCGACAGGTAAAACAATATGGCAGACTAAGGCGAAGCACTTTGTTATCCGACAGCGTGTCTACTGTTGCTAATTTTGGAGCTGTTGTAGCAAACGCCTTGCGGGCCAGCAAACAGAGACCTACCAGGGAAGGAAGTTTTCCTAGTTTACTTCTTCATCTCATTAGTCCTCTCGTGCCAGGGTGCTAAAGGCCTAATGTGCGGCGTGCNCTTTGTTATCCGACAGCGTGTATACTGTTGCTAATTTTGGAGCTGTTGTAGCAAACGCCTTGCGGGCCAGCAAACAGAGACCTACCAGGGAAGGAAGTTTTCCTAGTTTACTTCTTCATCTCATTAGTCCTCTCGTGCCAGGGTGCCAAAGGCCATATGTGCGGCGTGCCAGAGTGGAATTGCATTTTCCTCGATGTTTACCCACTCAGATGTACGCTACAAATTCTGCAGACGTTACTGAAATGATCTGCCTCAAACAGTAAGTTTTAAGCAAGACAATGCTGTTGGTAATTGATAAAAATCGACAGTTTTCTCAACTTGAAAACTAACCCGATCAAATTAGTTGAGAAAATAATGATTTTCCACAGATTTCAGTGAAATGTGCTGAAACATATATATGACATATAATTTATTTACCATGCGTACAAAATCTACGTTTAAATTGCATTCACTTTAACCATGTACCTATCTTTCTCATCAACAAATATCAACTGTCTCCACTACAAGAGTATGATAACACGGATGCCCCATAGGATGATCTCAATCTTTGCCACAATAGACCACGATATATCCAGTTACTACGTTACAGATCAAATCATATTTGCAATCCGCTGTAGACCTCCGTGCGATCAAGACGTTTAGACCGAATCTAGTGAAAGATTGTTGAAGTTCATATCAATAAGCCGTGCAACGTACAGCTGTTGTTTACACAGTGACACTTCTTCCTTATGCCGCTCTGATGTCTCTCTCAGAGGTCTGGTAAAACAACTACAGCTTCTAATGTATTACTTATCCATTATACACTAAACCATTAAGAATTTGAGGACCTACACAGTGAACATATATTAATAAACTTGGACATTATATCATCCTGCATATTTTTGTAAACGAATCCGTCTCCTGAAAATATGTTTTCTTTTTCCTGTAAATTTTAACCACCAGCCTGATTCAAGGGGCAACAGGTGTGGAAAATAGTAGTTTTGAGGAACCCCAATTTGAAGTGACTACCTACTTTCTCCAACATGTCGCCATTAAGTCCTTTCAACGACTAGGATAAAATATTGTATCAGAGGTTTGGGAATATTGTGGAAAGGATGAACAGCATCACGAGGCTCAACATGCACCAGTGAAGTACAGTGAAAGTATGCACAGGAGTGCAGATGAGTGAAGAATGTCGAGCCTCGGTGGCAGCTCTGCTCAGATTGTATCGCATCGTGATGCGAGGGTTGGACTCTGCCAACTACCGCGGCACCTGGTGGGTTTCGTTAGCAAAATATAGGACCATAAAGGTCGGCAGACACCCGAAAGCGTAGGCAATTTACTTGTTCAAATGAGTGCCAAGCAAGTATGAGCTGATATCAGATCTCTCTTGTTTTTATATCAAGCGCTTGCATCTCACGTCGGCACTCGCTTCATTGTTCGAAGCAGCGGTCGCTTGCTATTCATTTACAATGTGTTAATGGGAATAAATTATACAATAATGGAATGGATAATGAAAGAAGCACTCTTTTATGAGCTATATATTTGCGCATACTAGGGCAGATTCAGAAAGTGTATCTCATTTTTTCTCCATCATTTTGTTCGTTTAGCAAGTCAATAAATAAAATATTACGTAGAAATTTTAAATAAATATTGTCTTAAACTGTAAGCACTTTAAAATAACTTGATAGGAACGTTAGGCAACCACTAACTGCCTACACTCCATTGCGCTAATGTAACAAACGAGATGCTCTTATGTAAATCTAACGCAGAAGCCAAAAACACCGAGAGGACAACACTGTATTTGCCTCGCTAAAGTTTGAGAGAGATCGGCTACACTGCTACCACCTGTTCTCCTCTAGCGAAATAGCCAAGAACCACGAACATAAAAAATGAACTCGCATAGTTGCTACGCAGAGCTTATAAAGAAATACCAGGCAAAGAACGAGGAAGACGAAAATGCAAGAGTGACCAGCTGGGTCTGTACGTGACTCGGCCAGAGGTGTCTTCCGCGTGTGGGGGAGCGCGAGACGGTAACACTCTTGGCACACTCCTCTGCAGCTCGTACGACTCATCGAACGAGCTGCAGCAACTGATGATCGCCTCCCAGGATGAAAGAGGTGAGTGTGAGTCCTTTACAGCTCATGCGACTCATTGTTACCTCCGCCAAGGAGGTTATGTTTTCGTCAGGTTTTTCTGTCTTTCTCTCCGTCTCTTTGTCTAACTTTCTGTCTGTCATCAAGATAACTCAAAAAGCTATAAACGGATTTTGACGAAACTTACAGGGAATGTTAGGTATATTACGAGAAACAGATGATTAACTTTTGGTGAAGATCCGTCCATCCGTTTGTTTGTTTGTTTGTTTGTTTGTTTGTTTGTTTGTCTGCCTCATTTTTCTCAATGCCATGTCTCAAAAAGTTATGGACAGATTTTTATGAAATTTACATGAGTTGTTAGGCATATCACGAAGAATAAATGACCAAATTTTTATGATTATCTGTTTGATTGTTTGTTTGTTTGTCCGTTTGGCTGTATGTCGTTGTGTTTGATTTTATGCTTGTTTGCGCAATAACTCAAAAAATTTTCAATGGATCTTTATGAAATTTACTGGAGTTGTTAGTAATGTTAAAAGACATGAATGATTAAATTTTGGTGCAGATCAGTTGGTTCGTTCGTATTTTTGACTTAGGTTTATCATAAAGTTTGTTAGCAGCATAACTGAAAAAGTTTTGAATGGATCTTTATCAAATTTACAGGAATTGTTAGTAATGTTAATGTTAAATAGTATTAAGTACAGCAATAAAAATTGCCATAACACTAGCCTTGTAAAAATTTTACTTCACTGAATGCTCTGGCTACTGTAAAAATAAAATTTAACTTTGGTATACAACGGAAACTGGTTAAGATTGAAACTGCAACTCACGTAAGTTCATGCAGACGGCATTTGCTAAATTCACCCTGCTGTCAGGTGCCATAGCCGCCCAAACTAGCAGCTGTGCCAGTTTTTATCTTGACTGAAATGAGAATTTGCCAAATTAGTAGCATATCGCCATGATAATCATCTGCCATAAGTCGAGATTAGCTGCATTATGAAAATCCCGTTTGCACTGTACAAGTTTTGTTGCGCACACACACGTGTTGATCCCCATTGTTTCAGAGCAAAATTTTTACTGCCCTGTCCCACTTGCATGGCTTGGGACAACAAACAATGCGGAAGACCACCAATTCATTGTTGCTTACGGGTCGTAAGTAGTAATATGGTGTTTGTATTTCAATGACTAATATGCAAATCTAAAAGAGAACTCAAAATATATTTTCAAAATTCTATAGTTAACAGTGAAATACTAGAGTGCAGACAATTCGAAACATACAGCGATGTTGTACGCAAAAATTGTAGCGTGTGAATGGGGCTCAAACTACATCACCTGGTACGTATATTCGGCGGTTCAACCTTATTACCAAGGAAATTTTACAACAAATATAATGCTGTATCTCGCTGATCTCGACTGAGTGTTGGACTGTAGCCGCCGACTGAGGCAATAACTGTCACAGCTGCCGGTAAATGTCGCTCAGATATCCTAACCTAGTATTGATCCAAACGTAATTATTCTGAACTTGAGATGCATTCCTCATTTGAATTTTCCTAACTAGAGAAATTCTATTGCGTTAGCGACAGGGGCATACGAATTAATCTCATTTATAATAGCGTTGTCACTGAAAAAGATCTCCAGGCAAATAACTCGTAGCTAATATCTTGTACGTGGCATAAACTGCTCCCGTAGAGGCAAGTAACTTATTACTCGGAGAACTTGTATTACTCAAGTCAGAACAATGGAGCCAAGCAGCCCGAAGTGTGTATTTGCGGCAGTGTAATGTAGTGAGGACACCAAACTTGCGTAGAACTGCGCAGTCGGAACATTATTACATTTATTTACACGAAGGTGCAGTTAAGAGCTCAGGGGCGTATTTCAAAGTTTAAAATTATTTAAGGTAGGATCATTCTACCTCTATTGTGAGTATTTTCTGACACTAGCGTTAATAACCGAACATTTAAACTGTTTTGTCAAAGATCTAGAAGATAAACTTAGAATGAATATGCTACCTACGCACCATGCCAGTGTAACAAAATAATAAACACAGAGCGTTAACACTTCTTGAAGGGACTGACCCTATAGATCAGGCATTAGGGCTTAACTGCTAGGTGCTCTCAGCTAAACCTATTTAACCATACACATTTAACCATACCATCTTCTAGCTTTGAACTGTAAACGTCGGATGAAAATATTGCAAGCTTGTTTGCTGTTCGAGAGTTGCTGGTAGCTACCAAATTTTATACTACTTTTATTCGTCCATCATATTATTTTCTTGAAAGAAATGTGATGGAGCTGCTTGTGGAAGGCAACGTATGCACAGTGGTGGCTTGGGGTGAGTAAATAATAACAGCATAGTGTTTATTAATCATACAATCTCTACTACAGCAGTATGTTCACAGTTAGGCCTACTTTAGCTTTGTTTACCTTAAATTCCAGACTCTAGCATTAAGAAAACAAGGAATATAAAGACATTAGCACAATCCGAATATGCCTAGAGGCACCAAAAGAGAATGTGTAAATTGAAGCACACGAGACGAAGCGCCTCTGGGGAGCAGGTAAGAAACATGACATCGAGAAGTCATTCCAATCATGTAAATTAGCTCTCACGTAGAGAATCTTAACCGGGGCTGCTTGAGTGCCGATCTTCAATGGCAGAGTCAGAGCTAACCCCTGAAGCAACACATTAGCTACCAGCATTTTCCAGTCTCACCTTCAGGCTACAGGCACGTTTACGAGCAAGGATATTTAGGCTTACTACATCATAAAGAGCAAATACATCACTCGCTCTAGTGTCTCGGGGAATACCCACCAGTCGCTGGAAAATACTATGTGAAAAATGCAACTGCTGAGGGTCTATCTCATGAATTTAGCCCAGAGAATAGCAATGTAATAGACAGCGACATGGTCTGAGGAGTTGAATCTGTGCATTCATGGAGCAGATATGGGACTGTATGCCTTAATATCCGATTACATGTGGTACTCAAGCATCTAACCTTCAGTGCAATATCTACCTCATCGTAAGGTCATAATCAACAGATATCTCAGATACACAAAGCTGTGTGCATATTATGTTACCTTCACACCACATAAGTAGTATGGACTGCTGAATCTCCGACTGCTTACTTTTGCAAGGAACATGTTGCATACATACTGCCCTACCTGTGTTGTAGGCAATGCTTCCATACTACTGAGTTTCATCATCACAAATGTAAACCAACTTTGGGAGAGAGTTAAGAGAAAGAAAGAAAGAAAGAAAATACATTTATTTCTCCCCGTTAGAAGACATGCACGAGAAGCATCAGATTATCAGTATAGCTGATTGTGTTGATGCTACGCCCACCCAAATTGCAGCCAACTCCGCTACCTATGAGCTTGTGGCGCACTTCATCAATGAAAACTGTGAAAAGTGCACCTCATCAATGAAAACTGTGAAAAGTGCACCTCATCAATGAAAACTGTGAAAAGTGCACCTCATCAATGAAAACTGTAAAAAGTGCACCTCATCAATGAAAAATGTAAAAAGT
>LQNS02276622.1:5635723-5652645 GCA_001587735.2 Parhyale hawaiensis
CCCTACCCCTACCTGGAGCCTCCCCTCTCACCCTACCCCTACCTGGAGCCTCCCCTCTCACCCTACCCCTACCTGGAGCCTCCCCTCTCACCCTACCCCTACCTGAAGCCTCCCCTCTCACCCTACCCCTACCTGAAGCCTCCCCTCTCACCCTACTCCTACCTGAAGCCTCCCCTCTCACCCTACCCCTACCTGAAGCCTCCCCTCTCACCCTACCCCCATCAATCCCCCCGCCTCGATCCTCGCCCTGCAACTTTTTCAGGCAAGAAGCAGGCCCCAGATACAAGGCAGCATGGATCGCAATGCACTAAATATGATAATATATCTTGTTTCGCAAGCTCTGTAGAA
Organism: Parhyale hawaiensis; assembly: GCA_001587735.2. Classification (NCBI taxonomy): domain Eukaryota; kingdom Metazoa; phylum Arthropoda; class Malacostraca; order Amphipoda; family Hyalidae; genus Parhyale; species Parhyale hawaiensis. Next base: position 5,636,072 of record LQNS02276622.1, read on the forward strand.
ATCAAATATGCATTTTCGAAGCAATAAAGGAATTGTAGCCATGCTGTCTTCTTCCAATTCAAATTTAGTGTGTTATGGAAAAGTGTTCAAATTATCGACAAATTTATAGTTATTATTAGCGTTGTGACTCTGCAAAATATGCACGCATATTCTGTTCAATTGTAAGACTGAATTTTGATTTTCATAGTTTATACTAGTAAAGTGTGTACATAGACATCATATTATATGTGAGAAATCAAAATACGGTTGTACCATTGGACAGAACATGCGTGGATATTTTACAAAGTCACAACTCTAGTTATTACTACCTAATTAAACATGTGCTCCTGCTATGCAATCTATATAAGTATATATGATACATATTAAAAATAAATGAGATACGAGGAATTTAAAATGCAAAAAATACATTTTTTACGTATAATTTCCACGCCAAGCTCACATTCTACCGCTAGTTATCTTTACACAATGACTCTTAGTGGCGAGCACAAAAAAAAAAAAATAATAAAAAATCTGTTAGTTAAAACTCAGTGAAAATTGCCCTTTGTGAATTTTTTCCCTACTGGTACTAATTGAGCAGTCAACTCGTGCGCTGCAGAGCACACAGCACGTCTGTGTGCAGCAGCAGCAGCTGTAGCAAAGACTTTTTGTTCATAGTTTGCATCCTGTTACAGATTGTTTGAGAGAACAACCTTACTTATCGTTTGATACAGCGCAAAATGTTGCCCTGAGATTCTCATTAGCCTGCGAGTAACTAAATACTGCACGGGTATTGGGGCAAAAAGTGTGTTGAAAATGATGCAAAGAAGAACTCGCTTTTGAGCTAAAACAAATGTCAAATTTCATAAGAAAGAACAGTTATCAGTAGGTCTTTTCAAATTACAAAAAGAAATATAGTGGCCCTAGTTCGGCGTGACAGCTCCTCATTGTTTATAGCCGTATAGTCTTGATTTTGCTATTTAGAGTAGCAACAGGCAACAGCAACATAGTTACTCTGCAAACGTGCTTCTGGTATTGACGACTGAGTATTTGGCACATCTCCTGATCATCATCAACCATCGATCCATTTATACCCATGGGCCAGTTGGTCTATATCCGCAGCAGGAACCAGTGGAGAATGCAGTTGACATTACTACCTCTACCTTTATATCTTCCAGCTTTCACTGCCACTGAACTTGGCTGAGTGACTGGCAGAAATCCAGTTCTCCGGTGCAATTAAGTGACCTGCGCCCCATCCGCCACTTATTGAAGCATAATTAAACTGGCGCGCGGAACCTGATGACGGTACAGAAACTTGATCCTTTCTTTTACGGATTCTCTTGCCTTCTAGTTGAAACAGTACTATATGAAGCATAACATATGGTGTATATTATGGTATGAAGGAAAAGGTTAATGAGGTTGATAAATTTCATACCGAGAGCTATATTCATAGGTCCACTAAAGCATTGAAAATCTAGAATTAAGAACTCGTGGACAATATATACAACTACGACAGTTGAAGCAGCTGACAGAAATCAGCATGAGTTTAATGTCCCCTCCCGCACCACATGCTGACGTCACCAGCCAGAACGCACTAGCAGTGGCCCTCGCGCCAGTATATATGTATATGTATATTTTGGAAATTTCAAGCGAATAGAACTCAACGATTTTTCATGCTAGAATAAAAAAATGACAGTTTTGGAATCCTTGAAATATTCCTAGCAAAACAGTAGAGTTAGATTTTCATTTTTGCCCCCATAATATTTTTTTATTGCAGCTCAAAACCAAATTCCTTATTTGTTGTTCCCTATATTGTAGTTAGCGATCGCAACGAAATAGAAAATGGAGAATCCAGCTGGGATAAAATATATTATGTCGACAAAAATGGATAATCTAGCTTTATAGTATTATTAGGAATGACTTTAGGATTCCAAAACTGTCATTGTTTTTATTCTAGCATGGAAACTCATTGAGTTCTATTGGTTTGAAATTGCCAAAATATACCTATATATTTTCATATAAACTCTATTATCTCAAAAACTAAAGCCTAAATCAAAAAAGTTGTATGAACAAAATTTGTTTCGTTTTCAAAAAAACAAACAGTCCACAATAGATAATTTTGGGCCCCCCATGTCCCCCCTCAAAAATGTACCAGTAGCGAAAGTTGTATCCAACTTTTTTTTATTGTCCTCATCATATGGAATAGGAAAATACATGATAGAGCCGTGAAAGAGAAATGTACACAGACATCCCCTCTCCCTAGAGCCAGGACTATCATGCTATCATGCAATGTCCTGTGCACGGGTCTTCATTTCTGCGATGTAAATGGCAATTCAGCAAAGAGGGAAATCAGGTCTTGACTAAGATATACTTCTAGAATGGCGCCATGTACAATTGTACTGCAACCTATGAACTCTGAAATAAAATACATCAACAATGTAAAATATGCAAAACTTCAGTGCCCGACGTTTTTTTGTCCACTTGGTGTACATCTCGGTTTTTTAAATAAAGCTTTTGATCTAACGAGGAAAATTTCAACTTAGAACCGAAAACTTACTGTTATTCCTGAGACGGCTTCAGCGCATGATTCCTGACTCTTCCTTATTCACTGTACAGTGGTTGGTTGGTCCCTCCATTCCGATCTGAAGGAAAAGACAGGAGAAAATTCACTTGCTGAAACCTAGGAGATGATATAGAAAAAATTTAAACTTCAAATTGACAGTAAATAAGTTCTTTAAATATTGGGAGCATTGGGAGCAAACCCTTCACGGCTACATAGCTAGTCCTCTTCCTCCAGGGGTCAGAAACTCTTAAAAGCCAAAGCTTCAGAGGCCATCTTAAACCACTATCTATAATGCCCCAACTAAACGAACGTCTCTGAGTTCCCGATAGTCTGCTGCAACTAATATCGCGCGTGCTCAGTCACCTGCTATAGGCTTGTGTAGTTTTTTTTTCTTTCTCTTCGTCCTCAAAGATCAACATTACGTGACCTAACGGCAATAGCTCATAGAGGGCCGGAGCATCAGTTCCGGCTGTTTTTTGCGAATAGGCCACTTTGTCCATCTATTCTGCTAGCTGTCTAATCTCATCTAAAAATGCTGGAGACACTGCATTTCTCGAAGCCCACTCCTCTTAGCAAATAGCTAAACTTCTCGCCGTCCTTCTCTTTAGCTTGGGAGACGGAAGAATTCTCTTCTGTATCTCCAGTCGCTTGGTGCTTCACATGGTGTTGTGTACAGTAGCAGTAGGTATTTTTAGCAGTACCAAATGCGTCACTTTATTTAGCTTCCGCTTGCTTTGTTTTTTTATCTATTCTCCTCAGTCTTCTTTCTTCGACTATAAAATGTCTTCACTCTAGAGAGAATATCGTCCACCCAGAGTACACTTCAGAATTGAACTTTAGATTGTGATTACTTCACTGGGCTTGATGTTCCAAGCTCTGTAGCTAGGATGCCACTGCATTTAAATTTCTGCCAGTTCTTGATGTTCTCTTTCTTGTTTTGCCTTCTTAATTGGCAATCAAATTGAATAGGGACACAACTGATGAATTTCCGTCGCGTCGATATGACGGGAGGCCGGACACCCACGACAGATACTATATCGTAACGTGCTAACCAACGGACAAACGGATGAACATATGAATGGTTGCAACCACTAGTTAATTTATAGCGTCAGTGGACTAGTCTCGGCTTCTACAGATTCCACTGATCTTGAGTATCAATTTTCATGGATACTCGGACTCGTATATTGGTTGCCAATTCTGCAATACATATACGACGGATCACTGTAAATTCAACGCAGTTTATTTATCGCTGGGTAAGTTCATTGCCAGTGAGCTTATCGTTGGGTAAATTCATCGTTTGGTAAAGCTGTGGATGGTACTGCAAGAGGAACCCTGATGACAAATTACGAGAAGATCGAAAATAACATTATTCTTTTTAATAAATTTCATTCTCTGACCGACCCTAAGCTAACATAGCTAGCTTAATGTAACCTAACCCTTGCAACTTTCCTGTCACGGAATGCAACAGACAAGGAAAGTATCAGCTCTGACTTTACCGCATTGAGGTGACTGACAATGAATGTACTGCTATGAAATTACCAGCCCTCATCGACGGGCTGTGGGCAGCAGCAGCTTGCAGTTGATGCTCCAGATAAAGCATAATGGTACCCTATGTACCCTATGGTACCCTATGTACCCTATGGTACCCGATGTACCATATGGTACCATATATTCCCTATGGTACCATATGTACCCTATGGTACCCTATGTACCCTATGGTACCCTATGTACCCTATGGTACTCTATGTACCCTATGGTACCCTATGTACCCTATGGTACCACATGTACCCTATGGTACCCTATGGTACCATATATACCCTATGGTACCCTATGTACCCTATGGTACCACATGTACCCTATGGTACCCTATGGTACCATATATATACCCTATGGTACCCTATGTACCCTATGGTACCCTATGTACTCTATGGTACCCTATGTATCCTATGGTACCCTATGTTTACTTCTTCTTTGACTAAAACGCGCCCGTGCACACCGAAAGATAAGCAATGGACGCAAGTAAGGCTGGATGGCTGTAACCACAGACAAATTAACACGGAAGGGCATTTCTTCAGTACTAGCTAGAACTTGTGGAAATTCCACAGAACAAAAGCAATGTTCTTCACTGACATCTCATGCAAAGTGTGAAAACATGCTTCAAATCTGACAGCAAATCTTCATCTACCTATGACCTGAGAGCAGTAGCAGTTCAATAAATAAAAATTTGACTCGTATTGTTCCCTCCTGAGATGGTATATAGGGTACTCTAAGTGGCCCCTATCTAATAATATATTCATTTTTGCCGCTCAATCACACTATTTCAAAGTGTGATTTTGAAGACTAAAATTTAAATTTTTCTCATGGCACCATCAGAGTACCTATTTCTTAGTATCATTACACCATAGTACTTTGAAAATGTACTTATATCACCTGTATGATATGGTCCTTATTGCTTATAAACTGCTAGCAAGTGCTTCGATTTGAAATTGATGTTTATCACAACGAGGACATTATATATAGATCTCGCTAATGCTGAGTTACGATCTAGTTCGTTTATTATATTTTCCCTTCCTGTTTTCTAACTCATACCTCGGCAGTAGCTACTACTCGCATCTTTCTTCTGTCATATTCACGCTCAGTTCCTGATCTTCGCCACTCAAATTTTGCAGGTAGATTTCCTTACAGCTATTTTCGAAAACCCTTTCTCACTAATTTCTGTTTCCCATACTCACAACTGCAGGACGTGCTGCAATTCTATGGTAATCATTATATTCACAGCTTTCTTGTATCCTACAACGCCCGGTAGTTAAAATGAGGTCAGTGATGAGCGTTGGCCTTAGTCTTTTGGTTGCCAACTAATAAGGCAAAAAAGAAAGCGAGTATCAAGAAGTGGCGGAAATTTAATCGCAATGGTACCCTAGCTACAATGTTTGTTAATCAAGCCCAGTACAGTCGAGAAAAACCGAGACTCCATTCTAGAGACTATTCTGTGTAGACGGCATAATCTCTTGTGAAGACATTTTATAATCGAATAAAAAAGACTGACGAGATTGAATATAGAACAAAGCAAGCGGAAGCCGAAAAAACGACGCACTTGGTGCCTACTGCTAATAAAAACCCCGACTGCTAATGTACAACCTGTGAAGCACGAGCAGTAACTGGCAGTTTACAAAAGCAGTTTTCATCTTCCAAGCTCAAGAGAAGGATAGCGGGAAGTACAGCTTCCAATTAAGCGGTCTGGACGTGAAAAAATGCGGTGTCTCCAATATTTTCAAAGAACTCAGTTTCTGTTCATTTGGCGCTCTATTTTCCCCAGCAAATGCATTTTCTCCTGTCTTATTCTTCAGATCGGAACAGAGGAACACGAGATTGATGACTAACAACGGGAACTGAAACCCAATCAGAGATCGAACCTTTAATTCCCTAAGACCAAGAGCACGTCTGGAAGTACCTCGCTACCTCTCCAAGTGAAGCGGGCTTGAGAATTTTCAGCATGTCGACTATTTCGAGGAAGTTATTTTCTATGTTATTTGGAGGGTCTAACTGCTCCCACAAACAAAGGAAAACAAAAAGGCAGTTCTTTAGTAATTGCACCAGAAAGTTTGTTGTAACAATGATGCCTCAGGGATCTAACAGAGCGTTGACGTACGTACAGAAGTCGTGCTTCTGTATCATCCCTTGGCCACCACCACACAAATGCTGCAAACGACTTGCGATGTAACAAATTTGCTGAACAAAAAAGTGCCCTCGATCACAGCAGTCTATCGTCCCCTCCGACGCAACCCAGATAGTGTGATACACCGTGCATTGCTGTCGGTCACAAGCAGCATATCTTCCAGAAAAATCGCATTGCATTGCTTGTTGTTGCGCTGGTGCAGCCCTGGCCTTAGGTTGCGTTACGTCTGTCTCATCCCTTGGGAGTCAGCACGTGAGTGTTTCTTAAGTAATCCTTCCTATAGGGACGGTGAGATCACCCAGTCGTACAACGAAGCAAGCATTTGACCAACAGCAAACGGTATTATGATATAGCAGATAAATGAATAGACTCCCAGAGCGCCTACATAGAGTATCTGTAGCGCAAAGCGGAACAACTTCATTGAGGCTGTATAGTCATATTTACCTACCACGGACCCTTAGACCTGCTGTACACAAAGTACAAGGCGCCTGTGGGTAAGCAGAACTACGAAGTCAGCAGCATGGAGGTATGAGACGAGCGTATCTGCGGTGGCCTACAGACTCTGTGTACAAAATTAGACCTGACGCACACTGAGCCGAGGCGTGAGTCACTTCTTGGGCTGCTCTTTTTCTCCAAAGTAACTCTTGCAGCGAGTACTTCATTATTTGCGCTGAAGTTAATTAAGTCACGATATGATCTCCGACTCTGCTCTACTTCTACTAAGTATCAGCGTAAAAAACTTCGCCTATAATGAGAAGCTTTTTTTTGCTCTGCTGCAGATCAACGAGGTCGTTACTTCAGTTATAGGCTTCTACCACAGTAGATACTCTCAGAGTGAGGACTCTCATCTTTACGAAAACCTAACCTACTTCAAGTTTGTTATCAAGTGTACAAAAATACGACCGAGTAACGCTAACTTTACTTCTTGGTTGATAAACTTAGGGGCTTTGTTCACGGTATACAAAAAGTATATCCAATGAAATAGCAAGCGATAATACATTTACTTTCTTACAAAAGCTAAAAAAACTGATCCAAATGCATGGATAAAAAGCTTGGACAGGACTGCACAGCTACTGAAAGCCAGTGAGAACAGAAAGGCTTCGAACGGAAATTACTCGTGGATTGAATATTGTGTTTTTATATACCCTTCATAAAACCACGAAATCACAATAACATTTCTATGCATCGGAGGCTGATTCGTCCAGCTGGTAACGCTTCCTCCTCCAGCACAGAACAGTGCGTGGCAAGTGGGGAGCCGCAAACACTCGCTGGTGATCTGCAACGTCAGTCAGGGAAGAACTCCTCTTTAGCGCTCTCTTCAGCACCCTAGGAATGGGCATATGCCGTGTCATTATCAAAATTACACGAAAATGGAGTTTCTATCAACTCCAGAGATTCCGAAAAAGCTGCATGGAGAACCAATCGAAAGTAAACAGTTACGGCTGACCTGAATGCCTGCAGATCCATATAAACGCGCATAAATTCTATGCAACACTAGGAATTAAGGGGGCAACTCACGGACAGAAAGTGCGAGTTCGGCACCAAGGCTACTTCGCTTGCAGCCCATTAAACGCTTTATCATCCCAAAATCTTTCAGCAAACAAGAGCCCACGCAGCACAGTGAACACTTAAAACATATGATACTTTTTGATTTTCTGATATATTTCAATGAAGTGGTCTCAAAATTGATGAAAAAAAACTTCAGTGCTTAGTGACAATTTCAACTACAAAATATTCTAATTGGTTGTTATGCCAGGGTTTACTTTTTATCATCACCAAAATTGGTCATTTATGCCTCTTGACATTAATAACAGTTCCTATAATTTTCTTGAAGATCCGTCAGTGATTTTTGAGTTAGGTTCTAACAAAAATGAAAACGAACGTAGAGAAAAACAGCTGAACGGACTGACCATCACAAAAAATTGGGTCATTTGTTCTTCGTAACATTTCCAACAAATCCTAAAAATATCATGAAGATCCGTTCATAACTTTTTGAGTTATGTTACTAAATGGAAAAACAAATAGACGGTTGGCCCACCTTTACCAAAAGTTAATCATCTCTTTCTCCTACCATACCTAATATACCCTGTAAATTTTATGAGAATCCGTCCATAACTTTAACAGAAAAACAAACTCAGACAAAAACAAAACCTCCTTGGCGGAGATATCGAGAATTTAGACATGCAGACGATGTCTGAACTATAGCGCATGCAGAATTTGATTAGCAAATACATTGAATATATCACTGAACTGCTTGCAGTACTAAGAAGATAGAGATAAATTTTGAGCTATCAGTCTAGTCTGTTCAGTAAGCATTAATTTGAGGCAATTTAATTGTTCTCGTGTAAAGCAATAATTCGTATAACTGAAGGGCCGCATTCACATTTATGTGCAGGAACGTAGGATACATGCTGGATATTCAGTAACTCCGCATACTTGCACTAATGGTCAATGAGTCCTTCAATAACTTTGACAACGAGAAACTGGCTGAGGTAACGCTATTCGTTTTATGCCAATTTTCGTCAGAATGAAAAATTGCATTTTTTTATATTGAATATCTGTGTCCTTGTGGCTTCTTCCTGTGGGAAAACCAATTTTTTTTTTAATTTTGCCGTCTGCACGTTCACAGCAATGTTCTGAAACGTACTGTTTGCTGAGCTAAACCATACAGATCTACGCTTTTTATATAGAAATATTTTGTTTAAAATAATACTTCTTCTGGATTACGAATTTTTTATTTACCAAGCTTTCGACATTCTTAGCGAATATGTCGTGGTCAAAGTAGCGAAACCAATGAGTTTTGAAGTTCCCACCTTCACAACGACATTCGCTGAGAATGTCGAAAACTTGGTAAATATAAAATTCGTAATCCAGAAGAAGCATTATTTATACGAAATACATAGCACCTAGATGTCCTTTATTTTCATCGAATAGAAATATTTATCACAGAACTCATCTCATTTTTCAGTAACTGTTATTTGTTCCTATTTTCAAAACACAAGAGCCACTATAGACTACCGGCTACCCTCGTCCTGGAAGCAAATTTTTGCAGTTAAGTGTACTGATTTAACTGATTTAACTTAAAACATATGTTTTCTAATCAACATAGAAATCAAAAAGAAAAATTGATTATTTGCGGTAACGCAAAGAACATATTACTCATTAGCAAAACATGCAGAAATTTGTCAATATTAGTCATCAGTGGGCAATAATAATAAATTTTGGGATGCCGTAATATTTTTAAATAATCATATTTAATTTTTTTATCTTTCACCAATGGCCATGTTTGTGATTTTTCATTTCTCAAATAGAACCTTTTACAAGGAGTGGGCAGAGTGAGGCATGGTTTAGTCTACACAACAACATAATCCACAGTAAGTGAGAACCATTGCCCTGGCATTGGCGAGCTAACTATCCAGGTCAAGTTCGTGCCCCGTATTGGTGTGCTAACATCCCCCCCCCCCATCATGACGTTTATACATGCCGTTCATTTTGACATTTCACATGTTCGTGGTGGCCTAACTGTGTGCACAGCACGTTACAGTCCTATGCAGTGTATATTTTCCTGGTCCTGTGGTGCGCTCAGTCTCCCACTTTGCGCCGAATTATCTAGTCCTTTACATGTTCGGACTTTGAGGCTCCGACTGGAGCTAATCGGAATTGCGTATATTGATAATACGAGCGTATCAAACACTGGGAGCCGCACGGCACCAATGCATTCTACAAGCAAATTTCTTCCTGCCACTTACACGGAATAGTTTAAACTACAGACTTCTATACCCCTCATGATGAGGTGCTGAGCCGGAGTCACACATAGATTAAAACAGTCACCAGAGGGCAGCTTCTTTTGTTTGAAAGTGACGTGGTAGAAAGACCCGGGAGATAAACTGCATCGCGGCAACACGAGACAGTGTAGCTCTGCAAGTCGGGGTTACGCTAGGTATGCTTCTCTAAACACAGCTACTGGTCAGGGCCGGTCTAGACCAGACAATGGAAATTGTTACTGTTGAGCCGTACAGCTGCCACTCTTTGTTAATTTCTCACTATCATGAGATTTCGCTTTTCATCGTGGAATAATAGGCTTTTTTTCTTTTTAGGTATTTGCAGCTGAAATTCTTAATCCGTTTCGTTTCTTCGGCCCCTGTGACCATCATAGTTCTGTAATTCAGTGAGTTTCTGCAAAAACGAAATAATTACTTCCGCCAAGGAGGTTATATGTTTTCGTCGTGTTTGTCTATCTGTCTCACTGTCTGTCACCAAGATAACTCAAAAAGTTATGAGCCGATTTGGACGAAATTTACGAGTATTGTTAGGTATGGTAGGAGGGACAGATGATTAACTTTTGGTGAAGAAATGTCCATCCGTTTGTTTGTTTGTTTGTTTGTTTGTTTGTTTGTTTGTTTGTTTGTTTGTTTGTTTGTTTGTTGTTTGTCTGCTTCATTATTCTCAATGCCATAACTCAAAAAGTTACGAATGGATTTTAATGAAATTAACAACACTTGTTAGGTATATAACAAAGAGTAAATTACCAAGTTTTGGTAATGATCCGTTTGTTCGTTCGTTCGGTCGTATGACACTGTTTATAATTTTATTCTTGTTAGCACAATAATTCAAAAAATTGTGAATGGATCTTTATGAAATTTATAGGTGTTACTAGTGATGTTAAAAGACATTTATGATTAAATTTTGGTGCAGATCGATTTTTTCGTTTGTATGTTTGACTCATGTTTGTCTTAACGTTTGTTAGCAGTATAACTCAAAAAGTTAGGAAGAAAATTGCACAAGCTGTTATTACTATCAAAAGGCACAAATGATTAGATTTTGAAGTTTATACAAAGGAAATTATGGTTTCAGAGCCGATTTAAATTTATTGCTACCGTTGCCTTGGCGGAGGTATGCGCTCTCAGAGTGCTCTAGTTTATGGAATTTATTAGTAGAAGAGGAGGTGTAGGGCATGTTGGCTCGCTCCGCTGAGCTGTTGCGACCTGAGAAGTCAACTTTTAGGACTGCTTAAGGAGGACAGGCAAGTCAACTTTGCTCACCAAAACAACACTACGAGAGTTCATCGAAAACACCCTCACGATAGACGAACAGTTGGCAGTTCCATCGGTCTCACTGCAAGAGAGCTGCAGCGGATTCACACGACAGTCTCATGAGCCCCAAATGCAGCACACAGGGCCCGAATATGAGGCTCTGGGACTGCGCTGCTGTATTTTACTCAGCAGAAAATCACACCTCCTAACGGGTTATAATTTGTCCCGAGTTTGAATAGGAAACCAAATACACATATACTGGTGAGACTAAGCCAGCTGCCATGACGGTTAATATTTTATACCTCACAGTTGTGCTTACATCGGCACAACAAACCATTCAGACACTGAGTAATACCTATGAGCAACAAATGAGGGCAGTGTTAACTAACCGATATCTAAAACTGTCAATGCTTGCCGTTATTTTCACAAACGTATGTAAATGTTACCACTCTGTAGCTGGCCTAGGCAAGTGGTCGTCACATTGGTTGCTGAAGATGCTTTGAATGGAGGAAACAAGTCATGATTACAGCCTGTGTGGTATCCGTGAGGATGTATAGTTTTCACCCTGTCTGGGTGTGTATTTGCTCACACTCTGTGGTGTTGCGCTGACTTTTGGTGAAAGACCTCTGCCCCCTGAGGGACCATGTAGGTTACCTTAGCCTTAGATGGGACTTCAGGACATCATTCCTTCGCGTCTACTTTGCCTCTTTCCACTTTCATACTCCTACTGATATTACTTTCTTGTTTTTCCTCTGCTGTCCCGACTTTCTGTGTCCATGCATGTTGATCCTGTGTGGGAACACCCTCGTGCAAGGGCTACACGTTTTATCGATTCACCATAGACCGCAACAGAACTTGACTCTTAGGTTTGTTACTGGCGGCCAAAAGTCGGCAACGGAAAAATGGGATTTTCTCAAGAGCGATTCTTTTCCCCCTATCTAATACTGAAGAAAAAAATTCCAAGGTACCCAACATTTTTCTCGCTGAGAAGGTATCTTCGATACGGCGGGGACGCACTTGGGCGCTTGCCTGCATGACCGTGTCTGGACATGTTCATAATAGCTCTTGAGAAAATCCCATTTTTCCCATATTGGCCGCCAGCCTCAGAGGCCTTGGACCTAAGAGTCAAGTACTGTTGCGGTCTATGGGTATACTATTACAGCCCTTCTTTTTCCTCTGTGAGATCGCCTTTGTTGTGGGGACGGAGGCTTAAACTACTCAATAACATAATAAGGGCTGCGATAATATGCTTTTAGAGACAAAGAAGTCGATGATGACTCCAAAAGAAGAAATTGCATTAAGTATAGGCTCCTACAGTGAACTGCTTCTGTAGGTTGTGTTACCGTCATAGCTTTACGCTTGAACATTTTGTCTTTGTTTTGGAGCTATCATCGACTTCTATGTCGCTAAAAGCATATGGTCACAGCTCTAACTAGAGCAATCTGAGAGCGCATACCTCCGCCAAGCAAGAAAACGGTTACGAAACATAAATTTGGTTCTGAGATCATGGTTTTCTTTGTCTCAACACCAAAATCTAATCATTTGTGCTTTTAATAGTGTTAACAGCTTCAGCAAATTTTTTTTGAAGATCCGTTCATAATTTTTCAAGTTATGCTGCTAACAAGCATTATGCCAAACATGGGTCCTATAAATTTTATGGAGATCCATTCTTTTTTTTTTTTTTAGTTATTGTGCTAACAAGCATAAAGTTAAAAACAGTGACAAAAGAATGAACAAACGGATCGTTACAAAAATTTCTAGTAAATGAGAAGTATTATATGGATTGTTGAGTACATTTAATGTATATCTAGGCAGGTATTAAAAAGCTCAATATCGTAACTCTTTTTACTCCGTCTGTTTGTTTGTCTACCTGCCTAGAAGTCCTAAACCAAAAGTTTATCATCTACTCCTCTTAACATAACTAACAATCCCTGTAGATTTCGTCAAAATCTCTCCATAACTTTTTGAGTTATCTTGATGACAGACAGAAAGACAGACAAACAGGCAAACCCGACCAAAACATAACCTCCTTGGCGGAGGTAATTATAATAACTAGCTGCACCAGAGGAAAGGTAGCCCAAAAAAAGTAAATACAGCTGCATGAGAGGAGCTTTTTTTTCGAAAAGATGTACACTGTAGCTTCAAGCAACACAAAAGTAATTATGCTTCTCATAAACTCACCCAAACTCCAACAGAAGTCGACCATGGACAATGCTAGACGGCATGCTCGAAATCACAAGTAGATCCTACGGTTTATTGATGAAGCTTCAACAAAATGTTGTCTGATTGACATAGGAATAACAAACATGCAGCAAGTTCTTCATATAGTGACGCTCTGAATCTATTTATCAGCAAGATGCACCAATTCGTATATATAGGATATCGAATGGTGAGAATCAGTAAATATTATAAGACGCAGAAATGACTCAAACTTGTCCAAATTAATGTTGTCTTGCGCCAGTGGCTTATGCTGATGAGCTGTATTTCCTGCTACTAAATGCAATCTGCGTCAACGCAAACATTTTTATTAATTTCCTATCTTAATCGGAAAGCGTATTGCTGTAACTGAATACGTAACTTAAGGACTTATTTGGACAGCGGACCGTCAGGGGCAGCGCGTAATCTACTCGTACGTGGATACGCATCGGCAAATCATAAAACTCAGCGATATTTGAACACATTGAGGTTGAAAATTCGCATGCTTCTGCACGAGGCTATTTTACTAGCTAAATTAACGCAGTAAGCTTCGCCCATGCCTCTTGACTGAAATTATTAATTTTTTTAGGCATTTTCTACCTACTGACCAATAGTTCAAATAGTTTCAGGCATAAACAACCTTAAATGCGTGGTACTGTGCGTGTTTTTTTTTTTAATTCATGAGATAGACATATATTGAGAATGGATGTATAAAGATGATTTCATCGTATAAAGCTTAACTTAGAATTATGCCCTACCGAAATATAGATTATTTATGCTAAATTGGAATAAACACATGCATACAAAAGCTAGACACGTCACATAAACAGAGCATAATAGTAGTTAGCAAATGACGTAAGTCAATGCAGCAGACATCGCATTACTATTACAGACGCCGGGAATATTTATTATTAAGCTGCCGTAGCTGTAGTCAAGAGTCGTCTACTTTTGTTTTAGATCTGACAGCAAGATGATATCAGAGTCAGTTGTCACGTCTCCAGAGGTTAGAATTGTGGCAAAGTTATTTATTGGATCACTTAGGTTTATTGGCTCATTTCGGAAAACATAGTTGATGAAATAAGAAAACTAGTACGACTCGTGGCGTAAGACCATCACCCGCGGTGGGGGCAAATTTCATCTCTGTCATTTCCGAAGACGAGCTAATTCTAGTTTTTTGTTGTGGATCACATCGAAGACAGCCCACCAGACTCTCTGCAAAAAATCCTGAACATAGCTCCACACCTTCTACCTGCTTGTGTGTGGAGAGCAAATTCCATCGCCATCATTTTTATGGTCAGCTAATCCTATAATTTTTTTTGGCATGGGTCACATCGAGGACAGCCCCCAGACTCTCAGCAAGAAATCATGAATATAGTTCAACTCCTTCTAGCTTTATTATGTGAGGAGCAAATTTCATCGTCATCATTTTTTTATGGCCAGATAATCTTAGTTTTTTTAGCATGGGTCACATCAAGGGAGCCCACAAGACTTCCTGCCAAAAATTATTAACATTGCTCAACTCCTTCGGCAGTCAAATGGGTTGACTGAGATGTGAAAAATGCCAAAACTCTAGAGTAGAGTAAGCTGGCCATAAAAAATGACGTCGTTGAATTTACCCCTTTCCGCGGATATTTCTATTACGCCATATGGCGTTTTACTTTATCATGGTAACACTTCAATAGGTCTGTAACAAGATGAAATATAGCTAATGTCCGAAATCTGAACTGCTTGCTGGACAGCACATTATGCGAAAAGAGAAAATTTTTTAATGGGAGTGAATAATTTTTTTCTAACATTTTATTAAAAAAGATAACGTAGATATACCGTAGGTCTATAATTTGATACGTCATTGGAATTTTCAGACTTGAAGATAGGATATCGGGCTGTGCACCAGTTTCTAAATATAACTTGAACATAGAAGAGAAAGGATTAACAATGCAGTGAATAAATTTTAGTAATAGAAAAGGTTAAATTTCATCACGACGGTAGCGCTTACTACTGAACGACTTGAGAATACTTAGGATATCATCAGAACTGGTGAGTGTAAACACACAGTCTGCATCAACAAAATTAGTAGTACTAGGAAAGTTACCAGTTTGAGAAGGAAGAGCTTCAACAAGCAGGCCTGCAACTGACATAAAAAATGTATTAAATAAATTTGCAGTCCGCTCATCGGGAATTACAACGCCATTAGAGTTGAGAGCGGTATTATTCGACATTTCTATTCTATTAAGAACTTTATTTCGAACTAGCCACAAGTTACGGGAGAAATTGCCAGCGCCTAAAATTTTATTTTTATAGTAGTATTCTTTGCATTTCCGTGCAATTGGTTGTACTTCTCTGTCCCTGCCCTCAAGGTCTTTAGGGGAGAGACACGTGCTGCGGTCGGCGCGCACTCTTTTACGTTGGAGGATGTTGGACGTTGAACTAATCAGTTCGGTCGGTGCTTCGTGCCCTGGTCGGTTTAGGTTTGGAATTTGTTGCCGGCATCGGCTTTCGGTAGTATTGGCCTGCAGGCGTTTAAGTCAGCTGGTAATGACTATTTGCTGGATTTCCTTTAGCAGTGTTTCGGGCTTCCCGGTGTTGCAAAGTGCTTCATTTGGGTTGTATTACCTGTCCGTGGGAGCTCGAGCGTGAAGTTTTAAAAATAATAATAATAACAACACATCACAGAATACTGTATAGGACTCTTGTATTATTATGTAACGCTTGAACATCCTGAATAGTCAATATTTTTTTCAGATTGCCAATTTTAATTCACGTGCAAACCATTCAGGTTTTTTTGCTATTTATTTACGTTTAATTTTAACTTAGGGAATGTTACTTGTCCACAGATGACGTTTGCTCGATAAGATATCAAAGCTCCATCTACTACTAAGAATGACCGTCGTGTGTTTATAAATATATATGTTTATATGTTCGGTGTCACGCTCTTAACGAAATAGATAGGCGGAAATTAGCCCAGGTTGGAGGCTCTGGTGTTCCTCTCAAGCTTCATTGAAAGTGATAGGCAGAAAATAAGCCGGGTTGCAGAAGATGGCAAACGTATCTTAACCAGGGACAGATGAAATTCCAAAAATGAAGACATCGCAGGCTTAGTCTGATTTGTACGAGTATTAGCTTCTCCATA
>LQNS02276622.1:5654136-5677930 GCA_001587735.2 Parhyale hawaiensis
CGGAGGGCAGATGTTGGGTGCGCGGCAGGGCTGCGCGGACGATACCACTGCCAGCCCCTCCTCCACCGGCTCTCTACCAACCCAGTCTAATAAATGTATATCAATTTTAAATAGTGCCATCATACTAAACTTCCACAGCTGCGATTCAATACTCGAAAGAAATGGATTAACGTAACTTTTAAGATGTCGCTCTAGTGCATGGAAGCTGGATCCTGAGCTATAGAACAATCGTAAGCTATATATTTGGACTGCATGACTGCCTACAGCAGTAGTTTTTAACCGATTTGGTCATCACTTCCATGATGAGAGCTTTATGATTTTCGAACTAGCGAAGCTTGCTAAACGTAAGAACTAAGTTAACAATTTGATGTATTCGCTACAGCAAGTTGCTGCAAGTGTGACCGCTGTTGTGTCTCACCAAACTGTAGCACACCAGCAGCCTAAATCACATGCATGAAGATGCATTGCATTCTCCCTGACATGTCGTGAGGCTTGAGGGACACAACCCCAAGTTGAAAGCGGTTTGTCTACAGTACACAGGAATCTGAATTTTTCAAAAACATGTAACTTATTAACACTTTCAGTTAAGGCTCGGCACAGAAGTGCATCTTTAACGCAACTTACATCTCTTACATTCACATGGCCTCTAGTGACCAGAGTGTCTGACCACCTTTGAAGATTACAGTGTCTGACCACCTCTGGAGACCATAGTGTCTGACCACCTCTGGAGGCTAGAGTCTCTGACCACCTCTGGAGGCTAGAGTGTCCTACCGCCTCTGGAGACCAGAGTGTCTGACCACCTCTGGAGACTAGAGTGTCTGACCACTTCTGGAGACTAGAGTGTCTGACCACCTCTGGAGACCATAGTGTCTGACCACCTCTGGAGACTAGAGTGTCTGACCATCTCTGGAGACTAGAGTGTCTGACCCCCTCTGGAGACTAGAGTGTCTGACCACTTCTGGGGACNCACCTCTGGAGACTAGAGTGTCTGACCACCTTTGGAGACTAGAGTGTCTGACCACCTTTGGAGACTAGAGTGTCTGACCACCTCTGGAGACTAGAGTGTCTGACCACCTCTGGAGACTAGAGTGTCTGACCACCTCTGGAGACTAGAGTGTCTGACCACCTGTGGTGACTATAGTTCCTTTCTCATGCCTGCCATTGTTACTGTTGCATGATCAACAGCAAGACAGAAGTAACTAGAGCACTCTGGGAGCGCATACCTCCGCCAAGCAAGGCAGCTGTAATCAAAATTCAAATTGACTCTGAAACCATGATTTTCTTTATAACAACACCAGCTTCTGTAATTTTAAATTAGATTAGATTATTTTCTTGGAGATCCGTTCATAACATAAACGTAAGTCAAACACACAAACAGACCAACCGATCATCACTAAAATTTAATCAATTATACCTTCTAACATGACTAACAGTGACTGTAAATTTCATAAAGATCGATTTACAACTTTTCGAGTCATTTTGCTAACAAACATAATGCCAAACATAGCGATAAACAAACAGATCATCCAAAAATTTGATCATCTTCTCTTGGTAATATACCCAACAACTCACGTAATTTTTTTGAAAACCCGTCAATTACTTTTTAAGTTATGGCACTAATAAAAAACAGGCAGACAAACAGTCAAACGGATGGGCAGATCTTCACCAAAAGTTCATTATCTGTTCCTCCTAACATATCTAACGCTCCATTAACTTTCGTCAAACTCCGTCCTTAACTGTTTGAGTTATCTTGGCTACAGGCACGCAAACAGGAAACAGACAAAGAGACAGACAGACAAACACGACGAAAACATAACTTCCTTGGCGGAGGTAAATATAACTACCAGTACACACAGTAGAGCCATTAGACCAAGTATAGCAAAAACACCACGACATGAATTTGAGAGGCACTGAACTTAGTACAGACATTGCGTGTTGGAACGTGGACACACGAGTAGACCCCCACACTATCACTAGTGCACCCCCTCTTGCGCTTGTTACAGTCAGTTGAAATCATACCAGTTCTTATCACAATAAACTGTCACTAGAATTCTCTAATAAAATGCTTCGAGACTAATAAGCTGTCGTGACTTCGACAGTATATTCAAACCACGACGTTGATACTACTGACAGTTGCTGAACAAAATTCCACTCAGTTGACCAAACACTGCCGCTGGAACACTCAATATGATCCACTCTTAATACTTCAAACAAATGCGAGAGTTTGGTGAATGCGCTCGTCAGAACTCCCAAACTTGTTCACATGACTATTATCTCAACGAGCTTTTTATTAATCTTAATAGTAACTGTTGAGAGTCGCTAGCAGCACGTTTCATTTTCTGGGACATCGTATTGTTCTACGATTGATTCTGTGCAATCGGTTTAGTCGCATTAATTTCTCTAAACACAGCATATGGTCGGTACGAGCTTGCTTGCGGGACTTTGCACATCATAGTGCATTTCAGTTGCTTTCGTTAACACGTCAGTACATCACTTCTTTACATTCTATTAAGAACCTACAAATTTCAAAAATGCCATTTCGAAGCATGCTTTGCCTACAAGATGCCGATGCTTTAGCTGGTGTTTATGCTGATAAGCACTAACAACATACTGTATTTCTCCGTTTTTCACTTTAACAATCAACACCTTGGAAGCGTACGGTATAGGACCTTCTGAAAATTTGTCAAATACGTATATTACTCCAGCTGTGCAGTCTTCCGCGCGCGCTTCCAAGTATTTCGTGTTTTAATTCGTGTCGCAATTGGTCACTGCGACATTATTTGTCTCTTCACAATTAGTTTCAGCTATTTCTGTTTTATTAAGTTTCTCTTATTTGTTAACAAAATAACATGAGCTTTGCTACAGCTAACTGAAAAGTTCATGTCTGTAGCTAGTAAGATATACACTGAGAAACTCTTGGGCGTGTTTGGTGCATTATATACAATATCGGCTGTCCATAAGCCGGAACACCAAAGTGCATAATCAGTGTACTAGGTGGATCATCATGACACGCCTTAACTAGCTCTACTATAGAATGATAATAATCATGCATTATCTCGCATTCAGTGAATATATTTTGCCTCAAAGAAATTTGGAGATTTCTTAGTGAAGAACACGAGAAGCCAGCGCTGTAAGAGACCAAGAATCGAACTCAGAAGGCGAGAGATTATTCAATCCTCCGCAGAGCAGATTATTTTTCGTGTTCTTCACATTACCGGATTATCAAAATTCGAAAATAATTGAGGTAAAAAACAAATCTACGTTTGGTTTAGCCAATGCATGCGTGATAATGATGATTATTAGCATGTTATAGGATAGTTAGTTAATCACGTATCCTATTGATGCATATAGTTGTCTCATGACTCATTTGACACATTGGTGATGCACTTAATCTGTCTCGATTTGGGTACCAGCCAACGATGTAAATACATGCATAAAAATAAGTAAAATTTTCCAAGTGAAGAGACGAAACTAGTTTACAATAGTGATCTGCATGGTAGTATGAAACCTTATCACGTTTCGTACTTGTAAAACAAACTACTAGCTAAGCTTTTTTCACTTTCTATCATCAAACGATGTTTTTATCTGCCTGCAGTGCCTGTTACGATGACACATGAAACACCAATGTGCATACAAATTTTTCAATTTTTCTTAGTGTCGACAACATTACTGCGAACAGACGTTCATTGGCTAAATTTAGACTACAGTTCTGACGAAGGACGGCCATGGAAGTTTTCTGCATATGGTTCCCTGCACATCACTTCATTGTTACTGGTTTCTTTTTTAAGACTCGCAAACTGTAATAATTTTCACTTAGCTATCCACCACTGAGTTAGCTCATCAGTACAACCCCTAGGTAATAAACTTAACATAGTGATTGCGCAAGCGCTTTGACCGTGTAGGGAGCGGCTACGTGATTGCACAAAATGATTGTGTGATTTCAAAACGGTTTAATATTTTTTGCCCAATCTGGCAATGCTTACGTGGTCTGAGTGCATGATTGAACAAAAAACCGCACTTGTCTCCCAAATTCATAGTGATTGGTTGGTGTTCTGATCTTCTCTAGTATCAAAACTATGTCTTCCAAAGCCACCGAAGACGAGCGAAAGTTTTATTAAAGCTCATCGAGGAGAATAGGTCATTACCAGCATTATGGTGCGTTACTAGCAGCGATTGAANTGATTGGTTGGTGTTCTGATCTTCTCTAGTATCAAAACTATGTCTTCCAAAGCCACCGAAGACGAGCGAAAGTTTTATTAAAGCTCATCGAGGAGAATAGGTCATTACCAGCATTATGGTGCGTTACTAGCAGCGATTGAAACAACAGAAACAAGAAAAACGAACAATGCGAAAAATTGTGTAGAAAGTAGAAGGAAAAATTTTCTGATGCTGCGAAAAAATGTCTTAAAAAATTTATTGGCTTAGAACAAATTTCAACAGGAAGTAAGAAAGTAAATGATTAAGCCAAAAGTGGAGTTGGAGCTATTGAAGTTGCAAGTCGCACAAAATAATTGTACAGTCTGTAGTATTTGTCAAATAATTTGCGCAATCATATTGTGCAAATTATTTGTACGTTTAGGAGGGCCTTAACCAAATGGAGCCTAGGCATAGCTACACCCCGGACGAGGTGAGGGGTGAGAGAGCGCACGGACCAGTTAGGTGCTGGTCTACAGACGCCGGTGGGACGGGCGGCGCTGGGGCGGCTACTGAGGCTCGGCAGGCTGTGGGGCGGGCGGCGCTGGGGCGGCTACTGAGGCCCCGAAGGCTGTGGGCGTCCCGGCTGAGGTTGTTCTATTCTAAGAGCGATGCACGCAAAGGTATTTTGGGCACGGGCTTGAAGAAGGGGGCGGTATGAACTGCCAAAAAGTGAGCGCACCTCGGATCAGTGCTCAGTCGCATCAAGCCGAGTCGAACGGAGGTAGCCAGCAGCCCAAAGCGGAAAGCGACTAACTTCTATTAGCCTTTCCTCTTACGAAAGGTAAAAGTCAAGTCGAGCTGGCTTTTGTGTAGTGTACTCTGAAATTGTCTTTAGTGAGTGAATCGCGAAACTTTTGGAACGAACTTCTGCCTGCTTCTACGGATTAAGCCTCAAGGCCCTACGCACATTCTACGAGTACTTGAGTATTTCGTATAACATTTCTTGTCAGTGAAAATACACACGAACCTGAGAGCCCTGAACTTACACAAACAGGCCTAGTTTCATCAGTGAATATCTCCCAAGCTTTCAAAGCCACAGACAACACAACACCTGACGGTCCTCTCCTCGCAAGCGAGTTCTAAGGCTCCTTCAAAAGTTGCATTAAGATGTTTCCTAACTAACTTAGCGACCTCAAACATAAATCTAAATCATTTTGGTGCAACGAGGAATTTATTATTTAGCAAGAAACATAAACTAGTGGCGTATAAAATTATTTATTATCATATATATAACATTTCTATTTTAAAATATTAGTGTCTCTGATTGTCAAATAGCGTTTCCTATGTCAACATACTTGTATCTTCTGCTAGTAAACGCTGTACTTATTTTGCCTCTCTGAAGCTATTGAGAGTATATGAGGTCTTGAAAATATTAGAAAATATTTGATTAAAGTGTGAACACAACATCATCAGCATGAAGACTCACTTTCGAACTGCCTGACTGCGAGTCAGGCGTGTGGAAGTGGAGAGTTCTGCTAATGCTATCTTTTGTATGGCAGTCACAAACCCTTCCTCCGTTACAATTTATATTTTACTCCAAATTAAGAAACACTGGAAGTTTTTCTGGGCTGAGAAAAAGCGCAATCTTAGTTTTCAGAAATTTACAGTTGGATAGGAGCTGCTTCAGTTTTTGGCTACTTCTATGATTTGTAACATCTCTGTCACCCTACAAGAACATTCAAATAATAGTTACTATAGAATTTCCCCACATTTTATTAAATGATTCTGCAGAGTATTGCATGAAGTTTATACATCTATTTAACCTACTATAAGTAAGCATGAGTCAGACATCCAAGCGTAACAGTACATATCACTTCCAATAGTGAAAACGCTGAAAACAGTTCAGTCAGTTGTGAAATAATACTCAGTAACAAAAACTCACTTCATATAGTTTTAGTCTTCTCTGATTCCTCAATTGCCGAACGCTTTGGTCATTGCATGTCGTCACTGACATTTGGATAGTGAATATCAGTAAGAAAACCTTTGCTAGCTATCACCACTAAGTAATATTATCCTTGCTGTTAGTAGACCACAGCAATAGTTTGCTTGAACTTCTGAAATCTAATTTTGTTGAAAACTTTCTACCCGCAACATATAAGGCCCACACTACTGCTTTGCCACAGGACAAGAACATTGTGTGCCGCAGCAGTTCACAACTTTCGTTCTCACAATATACACACTGTACTATCAAATGTGAGAAGCTTAAGTGAAAAGTCTTATACTTTTCCAAAACGAAGTCAAAATAAGATAAAAGTTTTGCTAAGTAAACATGCACATAGATGAGCGACCTCACAGATATATCACTCTTCAGCTGCAACCCTACTTGACACTGCAGTGACTCAAATGACCTAACTTGCCATCCGGCGGTCCTCTCACATCCACTCCGTCAATATACTCAAATTTATTAGCTCGCCTTGGCATGAGAATGCACTTTTGTTATTCTAGTATTCCAGAAAAAAACATTCTACGTCAGTAGCTTCTTTTAATGAACAGACACTTTGGCAACTCGATTGCATTTTTTCATATTTCATATATTTCTTGTTGGTTGTTTTCTCTACAATAGCTATAGGTAACTATCCAGACACGTTCCACAGTAGCTGGCGAGTATAGCACATTTCGTAATACTAAATCTTAGTCGCTCGTAACTCACAAGTTTTAGATATTCGAACACAAGTTGGTTACCCAGCCTGATTGTGACAGTTTACTTGACTGCGCATGTTGTGCCGATTAGCTGAACGCCAAATTTGCGTATAAACATTTCATCAAGAAATACTCCTTATGCGTATGAGCATTCACACTTGAGAGATAGAATTAGATTGGAATTAATATTACGTAGTTATGAATAGTTGTTAAAATTGTACTGTATGCACGCTCATCTAGAAATTTCCTCTGTTAGTCTTCACTGGACGATAAATAATAAGGTAGATAGTTAATAGCTGGGGTTTTCCTGGGTTTCCAAACGTAACTTGGTCAAGCAACCATCACAGCGCCCAAAATATCGCCTTTCAAAAGCGTTGGTGGCAGCACGCTGGCACGGGGCCAGCTGACCACCTCAGCTACCGGCTTTGCATGATACCCTAGACTCGCTCTAGCCCGAATATTGCATATCTCGTTAGAGGCCCAAAACAGATAGCTTCCGTTCCTCTGTAGCCTATGCCATGGTCTCAGTGGACTAAAGATATTAGCTACGAATGTCTTGCTTTAATATTGCAACCCGCAGCTCATTTCATAACTTCACCAGCGGTACAAGCATTAGTGCCACGATGAGTTGGTAAGGCAAATCTTTATCCGGCCTATCCGCCATTGACGTCGACCGCCACCCGGTTAGCTTCCTATCCCTAACGCAAGCAGCGATTTGTAGAAACATCGTCTCGCCTCAGGTCGGGAGGATATCGAGAAAAAACTTATACACCAGCGGTTGACACACTCAAAGCAGCAAATAATATTAGAGGGACATAGAAAATAATACTCTCTAGCTCTTGGAATCTCGGTAGCGGCTCATGTAAGAAGCCTTGAGAGTAGTGTATGAGAGACATCTGTAGAATTTCAGGCAAACTATTGCTTAGACCTTGTACTTTCAGTGGTTTTTATATCTTTTGAAAAAATTATTCTGGTCGGTTACTGCAGAGATGAGTTTACCCTGTCAGTACCTAATCAAAAGTCGGAATAGCGTGAAAATAGCATCGTGTGAACTATTATTTCGAAATTACCATGGTTAATTCAAACTCTTCAGAATTGTTAGTTGAAGAAAACTTTTTTCTCCATTTGTTCTTGATATCAAATTTTTTACAATGATGGTGTAAGTATCTCATGAATTCCGGAAAATACCCTTTCGCCGCATCACTCGGGTATTTCCTTAATTAACCTTTTACATTTGACTTGATTTGAGTTGTATCTTAATTGTCAGGCATCACTTTCAGTCATCTGTTTTTTCTTCCGAAGACCCAATTAGCTTACCTCATGATTGCCAACTGAATCGACAATTTTCGCAAGCCTCACCTTGGGTGAATTTTCTATCAACTCATCTGTCCTGAGAGCAGCCTAGCCGCTTATGATTTTCAATATAAGCATTACCATACAGCTGAAAGCACCGAGTGCTTCATTTTTATTGGCTGTTGTTCTCTTGAAGTAACCCATTAATTAAGCTACAACTCAGCTATCGCAGATAATTTCTGGGTTCAAGGTAATGTACATGCCACACGTCACTTGCGTACTAGCATATCAGAAAATGTATTTATCATCACCAACACAAATACAGATCATCACTGAACTTAAGCTTCTTCACTCGCCAGTGAGCAAATTCACTGAATGCGCCACACCTACCGCAGGCCTTTGCCAGATTTCACTCTTCCTACATAAATATTACTCTATGAATTTTCAACGTACGTTTCAATGCTCTTTTGCGTTAGCTATTTCTAAAAACTTGCTGTTTTCTCTGCTTGTAGATGTGGAGTTCGTCTAGAAGAGAATTTCTTAACCATCAAAATATCCTTAGCTTGCCAGTAAACTTTAGTCACTTTAATGGATTCAACTTGAGGCACGGAGATCGTGTCGCTTTTAAGTTTCTAACTGCACAGCCAAGACACCATTCACAAGTTTGCTCCACCTACACCGTGTAGAAGTAAAGGCTTTTCAAATAGTAGCCAATCTCATTTGGGTTTGAAGATTTGTAACTAGCTATTTGTATATTGTTTCTTGATTGGCCAGTGGTCAGTTTTCTGCAATTGAACTCAAATTCCCATCCTATAATTCTGAGTGTTTTATGAGCAGACTAAATCGTTTTATAATACAGTGAATAACGTGACGTATTCTACATTGCAGACCACCAAACCATCAAGATGCCATTCAAAGCCGCCCCCCAGGTCAAGTGCCCGAAATGCGGGAAGTCCGTATACGCGGCCGAGGCCAGGAAGGTCGGCGATGATCTCTCGTTCCACAAAGAATGCTTCAAGTGCAGTAAGTACTCACTGCTGTTGGTTTGTATGCTCTACTGTGATCTGTGCTAAATGAATGGTCTCTATTCAAACCAATTACTGTTGTTTGTCACTGCCCATGATATCTATTCTATAAAACATGAAAAGCAGACAACCCTCGGACGTCATTCTGATAAAAACCTATGAACTGATTCCAGTACAGTGTTGTCTAGTTAATGTAAGACATCTCAATGCGTGTTTCAAAGTTTTCGAAGAACATTACTGTTCTACTCCTTTTCATCTTCCTTGACCATATCGAGCATGAATCTCAGCTCTCTACATGCAATAGCATTATTTCAGTAACTTCGGGTTTTCAGTGTGCAGACTACAGATTGATATAAGACGTCAGCTGCTTTCAGGCCGGGGCCTTATTGTAGGGAACGTTTGACTTCTAGCAACGGGTTCATTCATTTATTTCACCATCACTTAGATAACTAATCACAGCGTCTTTCCGAAACATATCCCTGCCTTTGGTGATGTCCGTCCTTGCTGCATAACCCGTCTGACAGACGTATATAGCAATACAGAAGGTCACTAGCACCATCTTTCCATTGGTAATATTCATACGAACATTTAACCTCTTGAGGCACATCAACGTTATATGTATCGGCCTCGCAGTTGTTATAATTCCAAGTGGATCTTCAGATCCTTGGTTAACTACCCGCCATATATGGTGTGATGGGACCCGTACTACCCTGTCGTGTAATGTATCCGTTAGGCATGTGCAACAAGATGCTGGATTCCACCAACCTTAACTGCCACGAGGCTGTCCTCTACTGCAAGACCTGCCACGGACGAAAGTTTGGCCCCAAGGGTTACGGCTTCGGTGGTGGGGCTGCCGGCCTGAGCATGGACACCGGAGCACACTTGGAGTAAGTTTGTCGTCTAGATTATGTCCAATACTTCTCTCTTCTCGGCGCATTCCCTTCACTCAATGGCAAGATATGAGATGAACATGCTTATTCTGAAATGAAGTGCTACATCCGATTTGCGTTGGTCTCGAGCTTACAGTGTATAAGCTTATTTCAAGCAGTTGCTTTTTCCAACGAAGAAATATAGAATGGTTTATATTGTTGTATCATTGGAGTTCGTTATAGCGGATTTGCTTATTCATAAAATTGATGCTATTGCAACTACTCATGAGACCATAAGTTGTTAATATTTTGTACGAAGCGGATGTGGCATTTCATATCTCTTCATTTCCTAAGCACACTATGTACACTTGACACTTTTTCTCAGTTTCTGGAACGACAATTTTTTGCAATTATCATGACTAAAGAAAGTTTTAATGTAACAACAATCTGTCTCTTTTGCTTCAGTTCAAGTGACTAACATTTTCCTGACTTGTTTCTCATAAATGCTTAAAGGCACAAGTCCCACAGTCTGGGGATTAAGACAAAACCCTAACGCTTCTTCCGAATTTTATGAATGTTTATTTTGCTAAAATCTTTTACACTTTGTATGAAGATTTTAGCATTCATAAAAACTCAACAACTTTTTATTTCTTGTAGCTAGTACAGAGTCAATATTCTTGATTTAATATTTTTATACACATATCTTGAAGCAACAGTCATGTGTAAACAATTTTTATATAGGGAAGTTTTGGCTGATAATTAAGCTTTCTCTGTCACTGGTACTGTGGTCCATTCAGTTTTGTTTAGAGTAAGCTAATTCTTTTGTGAGGACAGCTGGTCCACTTCTGTGTCCCTTCTTTACTAACTTTTTTCGTACAAAATGCACTTCCGTCTCTCCAATTGGCTTCTTAAGTCCTGCACTTCTGTGACAAAGGCATAAAAGGAACAGGTTGAATGGAACGCTCTTGTGCTCACATGATCCTTATTTAGTTCTTTTACCTTTAGCATTTAGTGCTTCATCCCTCTAAAGCAGAGGTTAGAGGGCATTGATGTATATCATACATTTGTCCTATAGGAGATTAGGTGCAAAATATAGAGATGAAATATAGCGAAAATAATAAATGTGTTGCGTGAATGATTTGATCATCTTATGTTTGCGCCAGCTTCTCAATTGGTTCGGCTCACCTATGATTTTATTATTCTAACTCGTTTCGACTGATTCCCGCTCTACTAAAATCACAATTCCTATATTTTCACATGCGATTATAATTTTTCCCCTTTCGGTTCAGTTATTCTTATTTCCAGTGCCACTGTTGGGCTGAGTTTATTCGTTAACTTTAATTTCGCGTGGCACCAACATCCGTTCGCCGGTGTCGCCCCGCCGCTTGTTCAGCAATGCTCCTGCTTCTTTCACCGGTTACAAATTTTATTTTTTTGGATTTTGAAAAAACCTCACTGGAATATTCCATCGTCCGTGCAGCAAAGAAGAATAATCTGTACCCTCCACCGGCGAAAAGAAAAAAGACGTACCGTTGGGAAGTTGACGCATCTCCTTTAAAGTATAGCGTTCGTTCACTGCAAGAACCTTGGACTGATTTCTCTCCCCCTTCTCCTCTCCGCAGAAAGCAGTAGACTCACCTCTTCCTCAACTCATAGCTCTTAAATTTAAGATCTTTATATTCATGGTGAATTCAATAAGTAATCATGCTCTCATTAACTTGATCGGTACTGCTTGAACGGCTCAATCACGGTGTTTAGTTGCGACGCTTCATCGTGACTCGCCTCTTAGGAATTATGGCCTCATTTCAGACGGCCTTAGGTCGGCCGACCGCTGGCCATTTCAAATGCGACCAAAATGCCTAATAGGTACGCTTGCTTTTGAGCAACCAATTTGTTTGTGTCACTTCAGATGGCTTAGGTCATAGCTCATTGTGTATTGTTCATTTCATGTCATTGTTAGTGTCGTTGGCGCCTAACTAACTGGCCCAGCCAACAGCCACTGCCCATATTCGTATGCCTGTTGGTGCGGGCCGCTGCCGCCGCTCTACTGTAATCGCTTACGCAGCTCACTAACCCCGTGGGTGGCACTTGATCTCATTTATTTGATAAACCATTCGTTACATTCTCAATAGGGCGATAGTTCCTAACACACTTCTCTCTAACATCGTTTAGAATACGCTAACTCTAACAGACGGCTTACCAGATGCAACACACAATTGGCCCTTATACAGCACTCACCTCGAAATTTCATTTCAGTAACAATATCAATGACACCTAACAACTCACTTTTATTTTTCAATAGGATTGGAAAATTCCAAAAGGAGATCCAATTTCTGGCTTCCTTGTCACCCACTACGCTTATTACCTTTAGTTTTGACTTATTTCTGCTACGCAAGTATGCTATTTTATTTTGCTAATAGACTTAACTATTTTTGCTATGCTACCATACCATATTGAATTCTTTGTGGAATATCTTTTATAAAATATATACCATAGAGAATCTTTGGGTTTCATTTGAAGAACCTGCGCAAGCCATTGCCGCCGTATAGGCTTCAGTAGTGCGGGCAGATACCAAGGGAATGGCAAGCTTTGTAAATCCTTTCCTGTCACTCCCTTTGTGTCTTCCTTCTAACAATTCTGCACACCGCAATGATCAGTAAGGTGGAAAAGTAACAATGTTGTCGCCCTCTTTTCACACTTTTCGAAGTCACTGTTCCGTCTTTGACAGCTTCGATGACCTTTTTATATACTTACTTTAGGCATACGATGAATAATTCTTTAAAAAAACATGCCCTCTAACCTCTGTACTCAGTTGTAGCTTTTTGACTTTGTTGTCCTCCTTCGTCGTTTCTTCCAGACTATCTTAAGAGAAAAAGAGCGACTATAAACAACTTGTTCCTTGCCTGCATTAGTTACAAGAACTGTGACGCCATTTGTGATAAGAATACAAATTGTTACCTTTCCACCTTCAAGAAGCCGAATGCAAGCCACGTTCAACATACTCAGACATTGCGAAATTCGACTTTTGGCGAAGGAATTGCCATTGTAATCGTACTAGCAATGAATGGATGACGCTTATGTACAGCAGAAGAGAGATCAATGTCAAAATTCTGTGAAAGTTTACATCTACTGGAAATGAAAAGGAAAATGAAGGCACTGATATGACACTACGGGAAATATCTGATGAAGTGGGGTCAGCCTATAGGTTGTCTTTAATGGGAGTTGGTAATTCGATGAGAAAAGAATATTGACTGAAATATTACCTGAATCCATGTTTGCAGCACTGATTGTGTCCACGGCACAAGGTTCAAGACAGTTATTAAGGCTTAGCTGTGTGCGCTCATCAGATTTGTAGCTTCACCCAGAACGATTTTGCAGCGCGTGAATAAAAAGTGGGTGCAGTACTGCAAAGTTAATACAAGCTGCACTCGACACACATGACAATGAAATCCTAGTTCCTCGTATCGAAGACACGTATATCTCTTCAAGTAATAAAGTATCCCTGAGTTGTGCAAACCTAATCCAAAGTTGAATTCTTGAATTCTAATCCACTGTAAAGTCACTGAATATAACTTTAGAACATCTGCACTTCGGCAAGCAGCCACTGCAGCACCATCATCCTACGGTGAGCTGAAATTGCCGAAAAAAAAAATAATTTTTATTCACATCGCATAAATTAAAGAGAAAAATTTAAAGAACTTCACAAAAATAAGTGCAAATATGCGGACTCGTCTTTTTTCGATAACGATGAGACAAATCGTTTTCGAAGTTGCTTCTGTATTCATTTTCTTGGCACTCCAGTGAAAGGGAGGCGTCGTGCTGTGTAGGTCAGACTGGTTGAGGCATTGGCACACGCTAAGAATGCGACTTTGTAACTGCCTTGAACGGATAAGCCGAAGGGCAAGCCCCGATCACCTACTGGTTCGGAGAGCCTGCAACAGTACTTTCGCTGCCCAAACAGGGTATTCTAGCGTAACTGAGTTGGAACGCACGTCACAAAGCTTCAAAAATTAAAACCTGTACCACATTTAAATGAGAATGTGGAACCGAATCTCCAGTAATGCTTGAGTTTCCAAACTAGTGAATATGCCAGCCAGGCATGAACAATTAGCTGGTATCTTCGTTAAAGTCTTTCAGCAAAACGTACTAGAAGTTAATGAAGGAACGTCTGGTTTGGCAATACTTTACAAGACCAAAAAGCTGCTGCAGCTTTGGGCGACTGATCCAACAGCAAACAGGCTGAGTCCCTATCGTTTTAACATCAACTTACGCCATAGCGACTGCTTACTCCAAGCACGCACGTGACTAGTCGTACACAGTGCTGTGCGACGCCAGTAAGGTGGTTGGGTGCAGAAAACTAACTCAGGAATTTGGTCTCTAGGAGATATTACAGCTCTGCTCTTGATATATCTTGACCCAAAACCAAAATAGGCTTACTCGCTTCATCAGAGGATAAAGACAATGCCCTAGTATACCTAATTGTAGGTTACAAGGTACATTAAATAAAACAGATGCTATTTTGTAGGCGTCAAATGCATTGTATGCTGAGAAGATAATAATGCTCATTATCGCTAGCCATGGTGCCGAATATACTTCGTTTGGGAACGTCTAGTAACTTATGTGAACATTGAAAAAATTGTTACAGTATTCCCACAGACAGCCTACATACCGTATTTCCATACGTATTGCTTACGTCTGAGAAGAACTTCGCATACTGTATGGGCCATTTTATAGATAGACAGGCACTCTGCACGTAATGAAGTCAATGTGAAAGGTCGTGGCTCTTTCAAAAAAAAAAACATTATTGATAATGAGGCGGTAATTAATTGCAACAAGGCGTGAAATGGCATGTTTACTCAGACAAAATGTGACTGGAAATACCGAAGATTTATCGTGAAGCTCAGTATCAAGGAAAGAGTTGAAAATTGACACGATTCTTACAAAGCATAAGAGAGACAGACCTTAATTTACCATATCGTAGATGTTATTTATGATAGTATCTAAAGAAGAAAAAAACGCATATAGGTATGACTGGTTTGGAAAGTAAGCAGCTTGAAGGTGGAACACAGAGCGGAAAAAAATCCTCCTTTAACAAAATGTGTGGTAGTTTGCGACTGTAGTGCTGCTGCATCTACGAGTCGCTTCCAGCGCGGCGTTCCAAGTTTTGTTCCGTCGGAAAGGTAAGTACCTCATAGACAGACCACACTTTGTATGCTGGAAATATTATAGTTGATTTGCAAGAAGCTTCGCATCGGTAGGTTAATTGCACAAGTGCAGTCACCCAGAGCAGAAACACTTTCACTGGCTGCTCGACATTTACAATATCTTATTTATCAAATTTCCCACAAGTTTCTAACAACTGGCCGAAGGGATACGGTTCACACAGTAATAAAAACGTTCCCGTAATTTTACTGGAAAACGACGATGCAAAAAATAAAAAAAAACACGATCGTGACATTTCAGTTGTTTCAGAAATATTCTGATAGAACGATTCCGATATTTTACGATGAATCAGTATGTTTTTGAAAGAAATGCTCTTCAGTTTTACGGAGTAATGCAAGCTATACAAACACCGTAACTTTACATGACCAACGGTGGTAAAAACTGCTAAAAAGTCCCATAAAAATGACCGATTCATCACAGCGTGGTTACGTTTATTTATTGAAGGACAGAAAGCTGTAATAAACTACCAAACCCATTTTCAAGTTTCTACACCAAGACAGTCAGCGCGGGCTACTGCGGAATATCCTTGTACAACGGAGCAAGCGTCTCATTAAAAAGAGAAGCGCTACACTGGGCTACTCGTACACAGTACCAAAGCTCCCGATCTCTTTAAGATATGAAGACCACAGTCACTAGCCCACTAAGTAGTCCAGCTGCTCAAAATTGCAAGTGGTCCACTAAGTATTGCAGGCCGCCTGTTGCAAGTGCTAGCATCTATGAAATTTAATGGAAGGCGGGAGCACAGCCACGGGGATCGGTAGCTCAACCACTTCCGAAAGCTGGAGCCTGGCTAACTCACTGGTTGGCTACACAAATGGCTGGGAGCTTGTGATTGGTGAGGAGAGAGCAGCCATCAAAGGGCAAAAAAAAATCTTTGACCAGTAGGCGAAAACGTGACCGTGTTTCCTCTTTCTATTAAATCTCCTTGGCTAGGATCATCGCCACACAATCAAGAGAGTGCACCACAAACCTGGCATGTCCCACTAGCGGTAAGGTACGACCCACAAAACAAGATCTGTACTGACTCTCAGACGCAGTTATAGCTATAGCGTAGTAAAGTGGCTCTGACGCAGCCTATGAGTGAAGTAGTACTCAAACTGACCTGTGTTTTTACGTTTTCTTTGTCCGGGTGATGGAGTTGGTGCATACCCCAGCGGGCTGTGTATGTCTGGACGGACCTTATTTTTTTGGAGTAACCTCATTGAACACCCTATCCGTTAACGATTATCTCACTTGTACAACATCCCATTAATATACAGACAGTGCGTGCGGTCGTACAGCATCAGTTACTTGCAACAGCTGTGGTGTAGTCGTTGGGGCTGCTGCGTTCGTATGTTTCGCTGTGCTAGTCTATGCAAACACAACTGTTGGTATGCCAAAAAATTGCTAAAATGTTGGCCGTCACATCTGCCGGCATAGCAGGTAACACTAGCATGAAGTGAAAAATCACTAGAATAGTGAATAAAAATTTAGAAAACAGGACGCTTTTCTGTTGTTTAGAAAAGCACTGCTGCGCATTCGAACGCTGTGAAGCGGAAACACTGGGCAAAAGACTGTCGTCTGCAGCGAGCATTACAAGACGTGCGACTGTAGTTCATGTTGGTGGTAAAGGCTCCTATATTTTTTGCCTGCAACAACAAAAGTAAATAAAAAACAAATAAATAAATCTGCAGCTCAACATGAATGAACCACAATGAACAAGAACCAATTAGATGCTGAAAGCAAGGAGGCTTAATAGAGGAGGAAACGAAACCGCTGTTCACCTGGCAAGCCAGCTAATTTCTGGTGGAGCGGTTTACCAGCGCTTTATCTAATTACAGCCTTGCTATGATTATTGGTAGAAGAAGCTTAATAAAGGTTATATTCCAGCTGATAGGCCCCGTAAAAAAATTATATTTTCCCAATGCTGCTCTGTCCAGCCTAGCCACAGCCTTGCAGCCACCATAACATTCCAGCCATTGCTCGTACATACAACTTGTGCCCTTCTAACCTGTTCACGCGCCAACTGCAGTGTAATGAGTAGCAAACTTTCAAAGACTCTAGTATAACATTGCAATACACATATATGTGTAGCCATGCAGTCAGGCTTCAGCCTTTTCCGAAATTTTAGCTTCGTCGCCGAGGCGTTTCGTTCCCTCCTTCTATCAAACCTCCTTGACTGCATGAGAGGTACGGCAGCCTGAGTATGCGCAGGCAGCCACCAAAATGCCGCCGACGATGCAACCAATTTCTCTGCCTTACAGACTTACAGTAAGCTGTAACTACGGACAAAAACAAAAAACGCAACAAGCTGCATCCCAGCCCAAACTAACCAACAACAACTACAGAACAGACACTGAACGGAAAGGCAACCCTCGGACAAACAGGCACCAAGTCGTCGCCAGTCAGCAAGCGACTTTGCTTCGCCCCAGTGGGCTGATTAGAATCATTAGGCACTGAAGGTGTCTATGCTGATAAACTAACATGTGGCATTGACAGAACTCTTATAAAAAGTGATTTGGCTCACTGATGCCAAGCTACAACTCAGTCTTTGATATTTTTCGTATTGAATTTAACAGGGCTCAAGAGAAAAATAAAATTAAGTCGCGTAAAGTTTAGGCATAAGCGACAGCCGAGCAGCTAAGGGAAAGCTAACCCAAATTCAGACATGAATTTGTTAAGTTGCAAGTTCTGAAAATCAACATTATTAAGAATAGTAATAGTAGTACAAAATTGACAAGCACATCAGGCACACAAAGTCTATATTGCACCGAACTATTCCTGTGGCTTGACACAGGCTCGTGCGCCACTAGGGCGTGAAGTACGTCTCGTTTTAAATTATAAATTATTCTTATTTCGGCTTTTCTCTCGGTAGGTCTGAGATTATAAGTGAACTCGGATGAGTTCTAAGTGGTTAGTGTACTACCGTCAGGAAAAAACGCAACTTGTGCATCTCCAACCCCCGGACACGGCTGAACGCTTTCACTCGACTACGCCGTACAAGCGAAGGAAACGAAAAACAAGAAGGTAGAAGTATAGCGAGAATAGGTCGGCCACCTCGATCAATCAGCGGCCGACCTCCCGAAACAGAAGGGGAAGTATTGAGAGCCTACAAAACTAACCTCGTCAGCAGGAACTGCGGCAAGCTGCAGTATCTCTTGCGGAAAAAGCACTTGGGACCCTTGGGTTCGTAAGGCCCAAATATTTGCGGCAGGAGAGGGCCCGCCAGAATATACCCCTAAGGGCGAGGTAGTTGAGAAGTTCTTTAGCAACACATACTGTACGCTAGCATCAGCCCGCGTTAACTGACAACACCTATTGAAAGGAGGAAACACTCGGGCTGGGAAGACCCCACTCATGCCTAATGTCTTCAGTTAACCGAACTTATTAAGGGAAACTCCAGCCAGCAGAAGCCGCCCTGAGAACCTCGTACGAGGAATAATTCCCTATTATTGACAGATGCGGAATCTCCTTTGATTTTGTTATACACCCAACACCTGAGTGTCGATAATGAGGATCTGTTCAGAAACTTGCAGTACACCGAACACCCTTAGTCAGGCTCAGTGTTAACTGTAGTTAGGATTGGCTGGTAATTCAGTGCAATGGATATTGTAGTATCAACCATAGTGACAGGATTTACACAGAAATTGATTTATTCAGGTTCCGGTGCCTTGGCAGCTAAGGTGTAGCAGCACTTACACATACCGTATACGCCACACTACTGTAAAAACATCCTTAAGTAAAAATTAAATAAACGTTCATAACGAGGCAGGTCATGCTTGCATGTATATTAAATGAAATTTCACTATAACCTGCACGCTGTCTTCTGATGGGGCCTGCTACTTGCTCTTTAGCGAATGGGATAAATTTTTATAAATAAAATACTGTCTCGTGTTCGAAAGGGAAGACCCATTTTACGACACCGAGTATGGCTTGCATAGCAGGCCAAATAATATTACAATGATAAAATATGCTTAAAAGGATTCAAACTATATTATCAAAATAATAACTACAAACGTTGACTAACAAATAAAATTTAACGTTTCGGGAATTTTTCTCTTCATCAAACATTTAATTGAAAACTACAAAGGATACCTAAAAGAATTTTATTTAAAATGAGCTAAGTTGATATGTGTTATCAGGGTGCGACCTAAGAGGCAAATGACCATGGTGCGCTGTGGGGTTCTTATATAAGCGTCGGATTGTAAGGGAAGCGGAGGAAAACGGACAGGGCACAGTCGGAGGAAAAAGTGTCAGTCATGGTTTGAGACGAGTGGCACGGCTGTAGTCATCACATTGAGGCTAGGTCTCGCTTCATGGATATATATTGATTTCCAAGCGGAGAGAAAAGAACAAGTACACATTTCTCCTTCGACTGTACTTTTCTCTCCGCTTGGAAATCACTATATATCCATGAAGCGAGACGTAGCCTCAATGTGATGACTACAGCCGTGCCACTCGTCTCAAACCATGACTGACACTTTTTCCTCCGACTGTGTCCTGTCCGTTTTCTTCCGCTCCCCTTACCGTCCGACCCTTATATAAGAACCCACACAGCGCACCATGGTCATTTGCCTTGTATATCCCACCCTGTGAACACATATCTAACTTAGCTCATTTTAAATAAAATTCTGTTAGGTATCCTTTGTAGTTTTTAGTTAAATTTCTGAGGATGGGAAAAATCCCCGAAATGTTAAATTTTATTTGCTAGTCGACGTTTGAAGTCATTATTTAAAATACTCTTATTCTAGGAATAAATTAATTCTCTCGCTGCACTGTCTATGTTACGAAAGAAAAATGCATCAAATTAATTTGTAAAAATATAATAGGTACCTAAGCGATTTAATAGAGCAGGAGACTAAAGGAATGTTCGATTGGGTGCCAAAATTGAGCCTTCAAGGCTTGACTTGTTCGGAACTTCACGCAGGTCCGCCAACTTTGACCTGCTGAATTGAGTTTGTCCCTGGCTGGCCATCAGGGGGTTGCCCCTGACACTTCCAGAAACTTTGTCTAGCTCCGTAAAATTGAGTTGTCAGCAGGCTCAAAGTAATCGCGTTGTTGCCAACATCGATAATAGCGATCTAGAAACATAGGAACATATTTATATTTTAAGTACCAAAAATCCTGCGACACGAACCTAAGCACCCAACACGTCACAACACGTCATGTGCTCTGGTAACTGTGCCTTCGAGATCAACAGGGAATCAATTTTCACCATATTACCGCTCACTCAATGTTTTGAAACATCGACATAACATCGCTACAACAGCTGTGTGTAAGACTTGCTCCCTTATGAGTTTATTTTAGCACCGACATGAAGATGACGTCACGAACGCTCGGTAGAAATGCTTTAAAAATCGATTTAGTTTTTATAATATAAAGAATATTAAGGTGCGGCAATATTAGTGAACATTATAGTGGCAATTAATGTGGACATCTTGTTCACAGATATCGGATCGAAAAATGATTTCTGTTGGTAACTTGTACCCCAGACAGGGAACCTGCGGGCTTTTGACCACGTGAAGTGCCGGAGTAAACAGGCAGTCATCAAAAGAACTTTTCCTGTTGAGTCGCCAAACTGTTTTAAAGAGCATTGTGCCCAGTAGTAGTTAGGTCTGTTGATGCCTTCTAAGACACTTGCTACCATGAGATACTTGCTACCATGAGACACTTGCTACCATGAGACACTTGCTACCATGAGCGTGTGAAATTTCCTTTACCTACCACGGTTTTATTAACATCGCTGGACTCGACGAAACGTCACGAATCAAGGGACCTAACAAGTTGTCTGACTTGAGCCACAGGATCCTTAGAAATGGTTCACGACAAACTGAACAGAGAATTTTGTCATGTAGCTCTCCGGATCTATGTAAGTGCTGCTGTCAATGGATCGTTTGAGGAACCTCATGGAAACTTCTCGTAATTTGATGGACTCACGCATTTACAGAATAGTTTCACCCAAGCGTCCAAAGGAATTAATGATTTGCTTCAGTCCGTTTCAAACTTTTACTTAAACAAAATATGATCGGTTTCTTTTCTTGTATTGGCTTAGTACTATGAAATTATTTTAGCATTTGATAACAGTCTCTCCCACCTATTTTTTATTCATAAATCTTAAGTCATGCAAGCAACAGTAAACATAATGATATCTTAGATATTCCGTAACTCTCTCTATAAACTTCCCGTACTACTTGCTTACCTCGACTGCCACCATGGTTGGCAGTGTCTACCATCGGGACCTGTGCTGTCCCTTGTGGTGGTGGCCCGTGGCTACCAAAGTTATGGGCTGCTCAGGTCCATACCAGGATATTTGTAACGCTTTCATGAACTAGACTGGGAGTGGATAGATACTGATATTACTAGGCTGTAGTGTCGGTAGCCATCCTCTAGTTTATGAAAAATACAATTATCCTGGTGGGGAACTGAGTAGCACCCTAACTAGTAGCCATAAACCACTTCTTACTGCACCATTCCAACAAAATCCATGACGCAAACCAGCAGGCAGACTTACATGTCATCACCATCATCATCACCATCATCATCATTATCGTCATCATTATCATCGTCATGCGCAGGAACAAAAGATCTAAGTAGAAAGAACCAACGCTATCAGCCCACTCAGCATCTAGGCATTAAGACACCCTGCATACGACGCATGGCGAGATTCAGCACCGTGAGCAATTGCCTCGTAAACAGCACTTGGCGTCAGCACTGCGGTGGCCTTCTGTCAAGGACATCACTAAAATAGTGGGCGTGTAATGGCTGCCAAAAATACAGGAAGTAATGAGCCACTTCTGCGGCTCTGTCTGAGGTCTTTTGATTTTTGTTTAGATGCAACGCATCGCTGGCTGGCCCTTGTCGTCCTGTGTGCCGTGACGCGCGCTGTATAAAGAACCGCATCGCACCTAATTACGTACTTCAACCTTGACCTTTTTTCTGCCACCGATACTCACGGATACTTTCTTTCGTGTTCTATTTGCCTGCAGTTATTTCATGAGTGAGCTAGAAACGTCGTCCTTTTGCTGCTCTGGATTATTGTCGAGTTTGAGATTATGGCCGAGTCCGCTCGATTTGGCTGGTTATTAGAGTTTGAGATTATAGCCGAGTCCGCTCGATTAGGCTGATTATTAGAGAATTTCAGAAAGTCGTCGGAATCTAGATATGTCCTGTGAAATTTTATAATTCGCTGTAATTGGAAAACTGATTACACTTTAGCTATTGAAAGTCGTTTTTCATTTACAAGGGACAAACTAACTGTAAATCTTGATCCAAATAAATACGTTGCATCGACTAAGGTGAATCGAAAGCATCGAAGATAATTTTTAACCTAATTGTGATTTTTTCACACCACATTCTACCTTTTTTGCCTCACTGAATATGCATCCTGAGTCTATGGAGTTATACCTGGGAAAGGCTAATCTTCATAAGAGATCATACCCATAAAGTACAACATTGACTTTACTCTATCTCCTACAAAAAAGGCAGCACAGTGAAATTTCAGGGTCGCCTTGACTCTGCAATTCTGATGGAGTGGCAGTGTAATGAACAGAAGAGTTCCAGCAGTGGAAGCTAACCAGCAGATTTCTCTCATTGGCTGTCTTCCCGTCGCCTGAGCTTTCTCGTAAATCCCCGCTCTGGTCATGGCACAGATCGAACAGTAGGCTAGGGTTCCAGGAGGGTCTGAGCGTACCTCACAGCGTTGGTAGTATCAACAGATCGTTTACTGAGTGAACCTCACTAGGGGTCTTATTATTAAGCTATCGTTATGTTTCGGAACATAATCTCAACGGTACCTGGTGACTCTATTCTTACTACGTCTCTACGCTACAGAAAATTAACGTGCTGATAGTTTATCAAACAAGGGCACATTCACTATGAACAGCAGCACCTATATGAACTGTCATGTATCTGTCCGGCTAGCGACAGAACGATGCGCAAGCAGGGGCGCAAAACGGGAGCAGTCAAAAAGAGGTCCCAGCGTGATGAACATTTACTAGAGAAGAACGAGACCCGAAGAAATGCAAACCGCGTCAGCTGTGCAGTGTTGCCAAATTGTAAATTCAACGCTGACTGGTAAAATGTTGATTCTCGCTAACAAGTTAAAACACATTACAAGAACAACTAGGTGAACCTATAACGCATATCACAATATTTAAGTCAATAATCAGAACTCAATAAGCGTGATAGTATCGGACAATTGCCCAAAAAATCTATTAGGAAACACAACCTATAATATTAACGACTTCTCTCACAGCGCTTTTCTATTTCAAGGCGAACAGCTGGCAAGTTGCAACGAGTGTTTCTTGTGTCATAATGACTATTTGAAAGTAACTGGCTAAAATGAGTAAAACAAAATAGCGGTTTTCACCGGATATTGCCCTCCGTACAAACTTCAAAAGAAAATAGCGGTATACATCTCTAAATTTTAACAATCTCAGCTGGCAGAACATACTATTCCTTGACATAAGCGGTACGTTATTTTGGTCCCTCTTCACGTTTAATATAATTCGTAGCGTGTCATTCATCAACGTGTTGATACGCCTCACTGCATTGTCAGTAGCACCGCCC